>JAIXMR010000105.1:0-96757 GCA_025677835.1 Sporodiniella umbellata | reverse complement strand
TTCTTTAGTGTACTCGACGACACTTGTTCATCCGGATGGCTAATCTGATACAAACCCTTATCGTATCTCCTTCTCTACCTCTTTTCTTTTACCTCCTGAACAGGCTTGATCCTCAGTGCAGAACTGCTCGTATAACGTCTCTAACAACCATCGTCAATAGAAAAAAAACAACAACAAAGAGTTAGTCTTACAAAGCTTCCACTCAATTGTCGTGCCAACATTTCTTGTCTGTAATAATAACAATAATAATAATATTAAAAAAAAGTGTGAGAAAAAAAAGGAAGGACAAGATCTTGATAAGTCTCTACAATCAATTTTAACCTCAACTAGAGTCATGACCTTCTTTGTGATGAGTGAAAATGACTCAAAGGTCTGTTTTAAGAAATTGCTTGATTAAGAAAACAAGTGTCGTTCTTTCTTAATTTGTCTTTTTTTTAAAAAAAAAAAAAAAAAAAAGTGACCTCTTTTTTAGGGTGGTTGTTTGTTGATTTTCATGCAAGGCAAATAAAACTCTTTTTTTTTTTTTTTCCCTTTTTTTTTTAAAAAAAAAAATTTATTATGGCAAAAAGTGACAGTGACGAAGGCTACAGAGTAAACTCATAATACAACCAAAAAAAAAAGTAGCTTATAAAGAATGCTAGCAAAGTAAAGAAGTAGCCGTATCCGATGAAGAATTTGTAGATGACGATAACCAAACGTTCAACAAAAAACAAAAAGTAGAAAAGACAGGAGAAAAGAGAAAAAAACCAGATACAGATGGAAACTATATCTTTGAAGTAAGCATCACCAGCAGGAAATAATAAAAACTTGACGCGTTTGTTTGTTTGTTTTTTTGGGTCTATCACAGTTATCTACTAAAAGAAGAGTGACCGTACGTTTGTTCTCTACAGGTGAACCTTCGGTAGATGTGAGAGAATTCTACAAAGATAAAGTATCCGGTGAAATGCGTCCAGGAAAATGTAAAAAAAAAAAAAAAAAAAAAAAAAGGGGAGGGATTTGTTTTGACAATGTCTCTTAGCTGGTATCTGTTTTCCTTTGGCTCAATGGAAAAAATTGAAAGAATTAATAGGGGAGATAGATGAGGCTATTGAAACAATAAAGAAAGATTAAAGACAGACCTTATACACGAAAAAAAAAAAAAGGAATGTATTTTATTAGAAAAGTGAGTGTTTAAAGTCTGGAAGCTTGAGGATAAATCTTGATGGCTTGTCTTATACCAAGATCGGCCATCACTTCCTCTGTACCACCCAGGATAGCAAAATACTAGAAAACAAAGCAGGTCAATAGAAAAAAAAAAAAAGGGAGTGTTACCTTATAGGCTCCTTGAAGACCTTCGATGGTTCTACCGAGACCGGTCTTTGTCAGGGCACGACCCCCAAAGATCTGACAGGCATCGTCAGAGATATCATGAGCCACACGACTCGAAAGGTATTTACACAAAGCAAGTGGACCTGCCAATTTTTCGGATTGTTCTCGATAGCTCATATTGTTCATCTGGAACGTCAAACTCTCCAGCCAACAATGAAAGCTCTCGAGCTTAGAGATCATCTTGGCCAATTTCTGTCGAATGACAGGTTGCCCAATCAAAGGTTGACCAAAGACCACGCGTTGATTGGCCCATTTGAAGCATTCCTCTATCGCAATACGGCAGGACATGGAAAGCACTGAGCACATGGCCCATCGTTCGTGATTAAAGTTGGAAAGAACCACAGCAAACCCTTTGTTTTTCTGGCCCAACAAGTTTTCTACGGGCACTTTGACCTTTTTTTTTTTTTTTTTTTTTTTTAAAAAAAAGGTTCTTGTTTCATCAAACACACTTACGTTTTCAAAGGTAACATAGGCTGTACCGGCACTTGTGGAGTACGTTGTCTTGATCAATCGAGTCTCTACACCTTCTCCTCTTTCGATCAACAACATGGACATTCCTTGATCGGTCTGAACAGCCACTGAGAAATAATCCGCCCAACACCCGCCCGTGATCCATTTCTTGACACCGTTCACGATATAATGTCGACCGTCCGGAGTCAAGGTAGCGCGTGTTCGGATACGTGCAACATCAGAACCTGCATAGGGTTCGGTAATAGCCAGACAGATACGTTTTTCGCCCGAAAACACTTGATGGACAATCTTTTCCTTAAGCGCCTTGGAACCAAAGTTGACAACCGTCGGTAACGAGATAAACATACCACTCAGTGCTCCATCATCAAATCCACGCGTTCGCCAACGTGCAATTTCTTCGTGGGCAATCATCTTGTTTTCATTAGCCCCGGTTTTTTTTTTTTTTTTTTTTTTTTTTTTTTACCTCATGAAAATAATCAAATTCTTCCCCTCGTAAGCCACCTGGGAATACTAAACCATGAAGCCAAGGTCCAGGGCCGATATGAGCCGCAATAATGTGGTGTTCACCCAACTTTTTCATAAAGGCCTCGGTCGGTTTCTGTCCACTCACATCCAATGCACGCGCTTCTTCAGCCAAACTGTCAGTGATCTTTCGAAGCGCAGCACGGTATTTGAAATGGGATTCTCTATTCAAAGGGTAAGTAAACCATCGACAGATAGCTTTTCGTGTTACTTGAAATAAGGTGACTTGAAACCCATCCAGGCACTCGATTCAGCATACGGTACTTTAGAAATATCACCTATCGCGTTCATTTCGATCTGGGCTGTTTCGTTTTCGATAGATCCAATCTTGTAACGCTCATACTTTATCAAGACCTCTTGACGATGAAGACCATAGAATGCATCCGTAGCATCTTTTCCTGCATAATCAAGAATCGGTGCTACACCGCCTGGATGGATATCAATAAACTCACTCATGTCATAAACAAAACTGTCAATAATAATCCACATGTCATCTTCTGAACTATGCTTCTTCACTTCTTCACGGCTAAAAGTCTTCATCTAAGAGTGGGGAGGAGGTTGGTAAGAAAAAAAAACAAAAAAAAAACAAAAAATTTTGTTGCTGACAGAGATTATTTATTTTCTTGCTGACGTTTAAAAAAAAAAAAAAAAATTTAAAAGATCATGGTTGGTATAATCGTCCGCATACTTCTTTAACTCCATAATCGCTTTTTCTAAATAGAAATAGGGTCACAAAAAGAAACTTTTTATACACCATCGACAGCTAAAGCGTTTTCTTAGGTGTTGTTAGATCAAAAACGTGTCTTTACAAATACCAATACTATGGTCATGCCTATTGCTTTGGGGTCAAGGTTTATGAAGCTTTGTAAGGCTTTTATAAAAAAAAAAAAAAGTTGGCGTTTATACCCACTGTTTCACCAGTCCATGTGAAAATATCAAATGCCACAAAAATAGGAATTTTCATTTGATTAGGGGAATCAGAGGGACTTTTTTTTTTTTTTTCTCTCTCTCTGTTAGTCCCCCTTATTTGTATCTCTAAAACAGCAGCCTTTTCTTCTTTCCTCCCTCTTTTTTTTTTTTTTTTTTTTTTTTTTTTGATAGCTTAAACTTTCTTTGTTTACAGAGTAAATGACAGGTGTCACATTAATAAAATGACATTTTGGTATCACAAAGGCTTTCCAAAAAAAAAAAAAAAAATATTTCAACACAGATGATGTGGGGAAAAGAATATTTTTACATTTTTCTATCACTGTTCTTTAACTATACTATCATAGCTGCTGCCAATCTCTTCCAACACCTGACTGGTTAAAACAGACCTTCCGTACTTTTCATAAGCTAATTTAGAACTTTTTCGAGATATTTCGCATCCTAACCAAGCAGCATACATGGCTATATCTTTGGAACAAACGTCGCCTTCATGCCTAAGAAAAGGTTGTTATACATAGATTCTACAGAGCATAGACTTACTCCCACACGTTTTCTTCATAAGCCTTCCCCCAGGCCAAGAAAGTGGCAATGCTACCCGAAAGAATATCGCCTTGGCCTCCCATACGTTTCAGACCTCCTTCGCTTTGTGATTGCCAAACAGAATCCGCGTTGGCAATCAAATCTTTGGCCCCCTTTTGAACAATCGTCACTCCTCCTAAAGCTTGACTCAACTGTTGTGCCAACTCTTCTTCGGGGTGGGATTTGGGATGAATGTTCTAAATACATATCTCAGTCTCTTTCCTTTACACACACACATATATATACACTTACCATTGTCTCGCACAACCGTTTGAATTCTACAAGATTGGGTGTCAACACTGCCTTTTTATAACCTTGGATGACTTCTGGATGCTTCTGAACAAGATAAAGTCCATCTGCATCGATCACAATCGCCATCTCTTTTTCTCTTGCTTTGTAGATCAGTTCCTTGGCTGCTCCCAACATCAGTCTATCTCTCGAAAGACCTGGACCCACAACAAGAACATGCAATCTCGAAAATACGCTTGATACTCTACTCACAATATCTTCTAAACCCACTTTTTCTGAATCTACTTTTTCTAACGTTCTCATATAAGGATGGACAATCAAGTCTAAAAACAGTCCGTTCGATTACTTTCTTGTCTCTACTCTCAGCTCTTACCGGGTGAATAAGACTACTTATACAGTTAAAAAAACAATCTCTCTCTTTTTTTTTATGCTTACTTTAATAACAGTGCCTGCTCCAGGCTCGCAAAACACATGACAAAGGTCGGCTCCCTTTTTTTTTTTAACAAGTTTTTTAACAAGTTTTTTAACAAGTTTTTTTTTTTTTTTTTTTTGGTTACTGTTGTGTATTTACAAGCTTTAATGCAGCCATAGCACTAAAATAAGGCGCTCCTGTATAGCTTTTTTTTTTTTTTTTTTTTTACAAAAAAGGGTAACTTTAGTCCAAGTCTTTTTTTTTTTTTTTTCTTTTGTTTATCTTGTCATTTACTCTTCTGAACCGCCGATAACACCAATTCTTCCTATTTGTTATGCAAATAATTATTAATGAAAAGTTATGCTTTTTTTTTTTTTTGGAGGGGGAGAGAAAGCAAGAGAGCCAACACTTGTTTTATAGCTACCTGCTTGTCCTTTATGCATATTCTTATTAAGAGGAGGAATGAGTAAGCAAGCTTTCTTAATGTCGGGAATGAGAGATCGCATAATGGTTTTGTTCAGTTGAAAAAAAAGAATTGTTATTTTTTTTTCTGTTGGGTATATTAAAGAGAACCCCGACTGATTTAGTATGGATGACTCTTGTATGACATCCATTGAAAAATGGAATGTTATAGCAAGACTTGTTTAGTTCATCGGCTGCTTTATAACAAATCTGATTTAACTTATAAAGCGTGTGTTGGTATGAAACCAAAGCATTCTTGCGACATAGACAAAGAAAGACTCTAGTTTTGAGATAAACAAGAGCTGAAGGGATTTGGTGACCAATCTAAAAACTCAGCATATTCGATAGCCTATTCAAAGTTTAAAGTTAAGCAAACTTGGTTGTGTTATCACGGGCTTTATATACGTTTAAAAACGTCATGCTTTCGTGATCGCTGACATCTATCACCTTTAGCCAACTTGTTTGTCATTGTATTTATTCAATTGGATTTAGCCCAGACTAGAAAGAAGCGTCAGTTCTGATTGTAAAAGTACACATACCTACAAATATGCATACTAACTATGGAGTTCCGCCTCAACATTTGCCGAGAGGAGTTCTATGGCGACAGAAGAAATGGAAGTTGTAGACAAAGATAAAGTATGACAAAAAGACAATTTTTACAAGCTTTTCTATAGTTATCAGCAATATTGTTTAGGTAAAGGGTATCATTTGACTTGGCATTTTTATAAAGTACATCTAAAGCTTCCGGTTACCAAAAAAGAAATGTTTTTAACAAAGACGCCTTTTATTTGGGAGAGTACAGCTATGAAAACGCGTGCCGACTCTTGTACTAATTACAAGATTTTGATTTACAAAAGAGAAAACAAAACAAAAGGAAAACGAAAAGATGGTAGCAACTTGTTTTTATTCTAAATTCTTTCAAGCAATCTCTTTTAAAGCTTTTTCAAGCATGTGGATTGCTTTTACATTTTCTTCTTCTGTACCCACAGTAATTCTAAGGCATCCTTCACAACCGTGTTCTGTACCTCTGAAACGAACAACGACACCCAAAAACTCGGCCATTTTAGTATAGACCTTTACCGCACGATCATTGGAAGGGATCCCTTCTTTAGATAAGATTTCAACCAAAACAAAATTGGCATCATTACCACCTAAAACGCGCCCTGTTCCGTTCAAAGCCAAAAGATTTTCAACAAGTACACCTCGTTGGGAAATCAAACGCTCTCGGTAGGTGTACATGGTTTGAATGCCTTGTTCAGATAGCGCTTCTTTTGCAATCAAAGCGCTAGGAGAGCTAATGTTATAGGGTGCTTTAGTGTTGTTTAGGATTTGAATCAAGTCAGGGTGGCCGATGGCAATGCCTAATCGGATTCCTGCCAAACCAAAGCTTTTGCTCAAGGTTTGCATCACCACCAAATTAGGATAAGTATCTACCCATGTAGCCACCGAACCTTCTTCCTTATCTACAAAATCTACATAGGCTTCGTCGACCACCACAATTCCTTCATATCCTGACTCCAAAACCTCACGAATACTTTTATGAGAAAGGCATGTACCAGTGGGGTTACCAGGTGAACATAAAAATACGATTTTCACTTCTGGGTTTTCTTTTAGTTTTAGCAAAACCTAACATACTTTATGAGTAACAGCAAAAAAAAAAAAAAAAAAAAAAAAAAAATTTTATAGTCTCTATATATATATATATATTTACGTTTTCAATATCCAACTGATAAGCGCCGTTGTTTACTATCAAATTTGATTTAACGACCGTCACATCGTTAATTTGAGCACACACAGAATACATGCCGTAAGTAGGTGGTGTAATCAAGATCTTGTCATGAGAAGGTACACATGCAACACGAATCAGCAAGTCGATCACTTCGTCTGAACCTACACCCAAAAATAAATTGCGTACTGAAGTAAGTTGACGAAAATTCACAAGACGTTCTTTAATTTGGATTTGATGAGGGTCTGGGTATCGGTTTAAATTAGACATATGTTTTGTAGTCAAAGCAGGGCCATATGCATTTTCGTTGGCATCTAAAAGCACACCTTTGCTGTAATCGTCCCGCGCACAGCGATAGGGCTTTAAAGCTAAAATGTTGGGTCGAATAATTTTTTCAAGGTTGAAAGGCATTTTTGTTATTTAGACAAACTTTTTCAAAAGAAAAAAGAAAAGTATGAATGGTAGCTTGTTAATAGTAAAGAAGTGACTCATTTTTATTCATTGATATATTTAGTAAGATGAACGACAAAAGGTAGGAGTTGCGGGAAATGGTTTATTAAAACAGCGGGTTTTAGTTGGACCAATTCGCAGTTTTGATATACCTTCATTAGCTACCATGTTCTCAGTAGTCTTCAAAAAACCAAACAGGTAGAGGCTTGGTCTTTAGAACATTTATTGATAAAAGCATTTAGATTTAAACTTAATTCGATGTCAACTCAATTGTCATGGCGGCTTATGTAAAAACCCAACTACAGTTTCCATAGACAGAAGTAAGCGTTCGATTTATCTGAGGAAAAGCTATAGAGTGGAGTTTGAATAGCTGTTTTTGGCTGTCTCTACGTTTCCTAATTGTGATAATAGTCACAGGCTTCTTCTTGCTGCTTATATTTAGAGTAACTTCTCAAAATTTAGCTAGAAAAAGGTATTTGGCTTTCAATTTCTCTCCTTTTATGAGCTTAGCTTTTTATGCAACCACTTTGTCTGACATAGTACCTCAATAGCCACTAAAGTTATATACAACCCTGCTTAAAGTCAAAGGACCAACAACTTTTTTGCAACTGCATTGTTTTGTAAAACTTGAAATGCAATCGTATTAAACCAAACATAAAATCGGTCCAAACACAGATTGATGTGGAGATATATATATATATAGATAGATAGATAGATAGATGTATATCAAAATAGAACCTGTCATTAATTTTTTTAGAATCTTCTTATAGTAATGTGGCATCACGCTGTATTTTTCACAGCATTTGTGAAGTCGCTATGAAGTCAATAGAACATCCAAATGACCAAAACAAGTTCGTACCTCCGAAAATGTTTCATCAAAAGCTTTGAAAAGACCGTTGTTTGTGCTATTAAATACCCAAGTAGCCACTGAATAAAAGGTTTTTTCTTTCATCTTATGACACGCTCTGACACATTGGTTTTTGAGTCACTTGAAAATGATTGCACCCTTCTCTTTTTTAAAGTCTTCTTTTTCTTTTTGCGGCTTTCAGGATAGATAGTTAAGACTAAAGAGTAGTTTGGTAATATAAAAAAACTATCTTTCTAGAAGAGCAGTGACTAGTGTGTGTTTTCTCTCAACTAAAAGCAATAGTAAAGAGAGGAAGCTCTGAAGATATAGTATTAACACTATTTTCAGTCTGATTACACACTGTAAACTATACTATCCTGTTTTGGTAGTCATGTTGTACATCAGATGTTGCATGTTAGGTGACCGTTTCGGCTCATTAAAAGCATTTACAGTGCGAAATATAAAGTACTGATCATTTGAATTTTTACTGGATCTAGGACACTCAAATACTCAGTATATAAAACCTAAAGTAAATTAAATTTGCTCTTAAAGATTCGTTGCATTCTAGATAATATAAAGTTCTTGTGATCAAAGAACCGGTTTATCAAAAAAAAAAAAGTAACCGATTAGTCAATGATGGCGCTAAACTTGATAGCATACCATAGACTTTTTAATAATAAAATATGGCTTTTTTTTAGAAGACTTGTGCCTTTTTTTAATGAAAAAGACTCTATGGCCTATATTTTGATACTAGCCAAAATAGGTGCCGACCGAATCAAGCTTTTGGTGTCATGAGATGCATTTTTTTGTGAAAACAAAGCTGTAAAAAACGATGAAATAAAGATACAATACGAACAACTTAAAAAATATCATCATTGTTTTTTCAGTACCTTTAAGATAACGTACACTGAGACCTAAGGAACCACACAGTTGAATTTTCAAAAATAGTGAGCTCGCTGCAGATATAGACTGTTTTGTAAAGATAAAGGGATAGGACAATTGAAACAAAGTTGCTTTTGATCTTTTTAGGATTTTTCTCTCAATAAATATTCTAAATAGTTACATTGTTACATTGTACTGCAAAACTTAAATGGTCACTGAATACGAGTTTTCTAAATGAGCACCTTTGTAGATTTGTTTTTTTTTTTTTCGGAAAAATGCTTTAAAAGCCGTTCATTAATATCAGAGCTTTCTTCTCTCTAATTGTTACTTTCTGTCTTTACACAAATATGCACAGTAGGACAGTGCTCAATAACTCGGAACACATAGCTAAAAATGAACCACCGCAGAGGTTTGATAATACTTGGGAAAATAAATTCCAAACCTTTTGTGTGGTCAGTTTTCTTTTTATGTTGATAATATGCTGTTTGGTTTTTGCAATATCTCTGTCCTATACATTTATGTTACCTTTCAGCCTGATGTACGTGGCCTACATCCTCATTGATAAAACTCCAGAAAACGGCGGTCGATACTGGTTTTGGATCCGAGATTTGTACTATTGGAAATACGTTGGCAGTTATTTCCCTCTCAAACTCATTAAGGTAAATTTTGCTTTTGGATAATAGAGTTAAATGGTTTCACAACAAAACAGGAAGTTGATCTAGACCCTTCTGAAAACTATATATTTGGATACCATCCACACGGAATTATAGGCGTTGGTGCCATACTCAACTTTGCAACAGAAAGTACAAATGTATCCAAGATCTTTTCAGGCTTCAAATTTTCAACAACCACACTCAACTTGAATTTCAAAATCCCTTTTTTTCGTGATATAATCTTAGCAACGGGTATTGTCTCAGTCTCGCGTCGTTCCTGCGATAGTATTTTGTCTTCTGGACCGGGAAGGATTTTGGTTATTCTTGTTGGAGGTGCAACTGAGTCACTTAAATCTTGTCCAGGAACGGCAGACTTGAATTTGAAGAGCCGTTTGGGTTTCATCAAAATGGCCATTCGCCATCAAGTTAAACTTGTTCCCGTCTTTTCTTTCGGTGAAAACGATATCTACGATCAGGTCAACCTTCGTGGTTGGAAAACTATAGAGGCAGTTCAAAAGGCCTTAAAAGGTATAACTGGGTTTACAATCCCCCTTTTTTATGGTAGAGGAATCTTCAACTGTAAGTTACAACCTATATATACGAATGTATTGAAAAAATTAAAAAAGGCCACGTGTAACTGAAATTGTATAGACAAAATGGGGTTTACACCCTATAGAGTGCCTATTGTTACTATTACTGGAAGACCAATTCCCGTACCAAAACTAGAGAAAGGTCAGGAGCCTACAGAGGAACAAATACTAGCAACACAGGCATTGTATATTGAAGAATTACAAAGCATATACGAGAAATACAAAGACGTTTACGCCAAAAACAGGAAAAAAGAACTTTGTATTGTGAACTAAAAATAAAATAATAACAAGAGTATAACAGAATGAAAACATAAGTCTATCTTCTTTCTTTGACGAATACTACAAGCCAGATATAGGCAACTATGATAAACGTAAAGAACATGGATCCAAGTCTGAGTACATCTAGCCAGTAGTTTTTAGCGTTAAAACCAAAAGTAGATAAAATGGTGGCTCCAGGAACATCGATTTTTAATCCAAACCTCTCCTCAACAAGCTGAAGGTATAGCAGCTCGTTTACAAGCATAGCCTCAAGAGCATAGTTAAAGAAAGATAGGTACTTTAACCAGCCAAAATAAGAGGGCATAGAATCTGTATATTGAAAAAAAAAATAAGACAAGAGTTAACTTGTGTCAACTCTCGCTTTTTTTTTAAAAAGCTTACCTTTGTTAAGTAAAAGTCCGGCAAATAGCATGGAAAAAAGCATAACCATACACGCTAATAAATTTGCCAATGATAAATTCTTTACAATAATACCTATCATTAAACAGGCAGCAGCAGCAGTCAGATTGAACAAAATAAGGACCAATAGGAACTTGAAAAACTCGGTTACACCATCTACCAAACCTACCATATAGTAGGAAATCAAGGCCATCATAAGTGGTGGAACGACACGAAGTGGAATGATATCAAATAGGACTTTCGATAAAAAGTAAGTAGTAGGCGAGTAGTAACCATTGGCCCGTTCTCGTGCAAACAGTATTCTTTCACTTGAAAAAACTTGGAGCGAAGTCAAGCACATAAACCCAAGCAAGGCCTCATAAAAAAAAAACAGGCCCATTCGATTCTGAAAACCTGCGATCGTATTAGACACACGATAAAACAAGCTACCACAGACAACTATTTAAACCTTTAGAGAAAGTTTCTTTTCTTTTAAAAAGAAAATAATGATAATAATAAAAAAAACTTTAGACTTACGCGCTAATACAACTGCCATTGCATAATGACTGAACATAAGCATAGGATTGCGGTACAAGTTTTTAAAGGTTCTGTCAGCCAGAATGGCAAATTGAGCAATAGGTCCAGGTCTCTCATAAAGAACAATACTATCAATACTTGATACTTCGCCATCTCGTTGCACAGATGAAGAATTTGTTTCTTGGATAACACTCTTCAAATTAGCAAAGATAGGACTTTGCTGATAATGTGAGATCAATTCACGAAGGTGGGAAGGTAAGCCATCATGTTGGCCATCTTCTACTACTATATCAGGCGTGTTGGTGGAATGTGTGTGTGAAGCCCATTGTTCAGTAGGATTTTCCACTGCTTCCTGTATAGCAGCAGGTGTCTTAGGAGATTGGGGTGATGCAAAAAATTCGTTATGCGGTTCACTAGATGATGAATTCAATTTTGTATTGCCTAGCAATGAAGGCTCTTTTCGGACGGCGCCCATGGTCAGGTCAATCATATAGTCTGCAATATTGAAACCTGCAGGACAATCGTATCCAATTCGTTTAAAATAAGCCTGTACACCTGATTCAGGCCCGGAATATACAGTTCGTCCTCTAGCAAGAAGAACAAGCTGATCAAACAAAGTGACAATGTTGGATCTTGGCTGGTGAACAGTAAAGATAACCGTACGTTTATAATTTCTTGCTAGACTCACTAGGCATTCAATGACATTCAAAGCATTATAGGAATCGAGCCCACTTGTAGGTTCGTCTAAAAACAGAATAGAGGGAGAAGTCACTAGCTCACAGGCAATGGCTACACGACGTCTTTCGCCACCACTAATAGAACGTGCTCCTGGCTGACCAATCTTTGAATCCTTAATGGCATCGATACCCAGCTCTTGCATGACTTCCATTACACGGAATTTCTTAGCCTCCTTACTCATTGAGCGCGGTAAACGTAAAAGGGCTGAGTAGAGAATCGTCTCATATACAGTCAGCGTGGGAATCATTACCTCTTCTTGATCCACATAGCCTATCAAGTTCTTATATCGGTCAGGGGAGATATTTTGCCCATTGACATGGATAGATCCACTAGCTGTTCCAGACTTTAAACGCTTTGCAAGAATATCTAAAAGTGTTGTTTTGCCTGCTCCAGAAGCACCCATAATGGCCATAACCTGTCCCGGTTCAACTAAACCGCAGACGTTTTCCAATACTTTTTTGTTGTTAACAGTATAAGATATATCGTCAAACAACAAGCTAGTGGGAGTATGTTCTGCCATAAGTTTTCCGGCTTCGTCGTCTGCAATTTGGATTGTGCCGCTTTCGTTTGGCTTTGTGGAGTAGTACGTAAAAAGAGCGCCGATCAAGACCAAGAAGAAGCTGACACCAGACAATCCAATGGTCACCATCGTCCAGTTAGTTCTTCGCTCAGGTCTCTCGAAGCCGGGTACCATTGTGTAGTGCAAACACTCTCCCGAGTTACAATCCAAAAAGATAGATTCATCACCAAATACACCACTAATCAGCTCGTCCATTGTCTCTTCTGAGAATGCACATTTTGGACCATTACAAGTGAAAGAAGCAGGTCCGACGATTTGGTCTTTTAGCATTTCTGTCAAGTCAATTGAGCCATCTTTTCCACACAAAAACTCATCTTTGATGCATCTGCAGTTGATGTTTTTGCACTCATACTTTGTGGTGTTTCTTTCATATTCATGCGTTTGTTTAAAGTCACACGTGTCGAGGTGGCAATAAAACGATTCGACTTCGTCGACCCAGACTTCGCGTAACGATCAGTTTTTTTTCGCTTTTTTTTTTTTTGTGCACATAAATACTTACACTGGAAATCGCATGTTTCTTGATGTTTGTTGCATGAGAAGGTTACCTGAGGTATCTGCTTATCCAATTGCTTAAGAATGTTTCGATCTATGTTGTTTAGTGTAAACAAACTGTTCCAAGCGATGCAATATTTATTTACTTACTTGTTACATTGCACATTTGATAATTCTCAAATACAGTTAATCCTCCTCTATAACATGTACCATTTTGTCCTGTAGGTACCAGAGGATCGCATACTGAATCGGTCTTACAAACTGGTGCGTTTTAGAAGTTAATAACTATAGTTCCTCCTAATGTTTGTCGCTTACCATTGCAGTTGATGCCTTCCCATCCGTCTGGACAATCACACGTATTGTTTTCTCTAGGGCTTCTATTCCTTCCATCAGATAATGCACCACAAACTATATAAAAGCAGGTTTATATATGAGAATCGACCTGCACACCCTCTCTTTTCTCTTTCTTTCTAGCCTTTATATAATATACAAACTTACGAGGTTGTTTACAATCATCGCCCCCAAAACCAGCAGGGCAGTTGCATTTTCCGTCGTACTCTGAGCAGTTTGCAAAATGAAGACATTCGAATCCGGGAAGCATGCAATTGAAACACGGCGGACAATCGTCCGTACTGTTAAATATTTCCAACGTAGATTTCAATGAGGGTATCAGCGTCAGGTCATGACTGTATTGAAAAGAAGGCTTTGTAACGGCTATCAAAAGCGGTAATATTAACAGCCATTGTTTTATCATTGTCCCTGTTCAAAATATACAAAGAGAAAAGGAAAACAAACGGAAAAAATGATGAAGAAATGATCACAACGCAGCTGTTTTCGGAGATTAATAACTGCCAATCACAAGCGATCTTTGCTTTGTCTGGTACATTTAGTAGTTGTCAACTGAGGGAGAGATCGTGTCATGGCGGTCGCAGTGAGAAAAAAAACAAAGATGTGAGAAAAAAAAAGTCTGTAATCAATTCAACGTCGTGAAAATCCGTAGTGTATTTCTTAACTTGAGAAATACACGAGGTCAAGCTGTACATACAAACACAAAATCAATTTATAGATTTCTGTCTCGTTTATAGTTAAGATAAGACTGTATATACCTACAACCACATGAGCTGTTTTTTTAAGCATCAGGTTGCTATGTTATGCCCGATCTTGTACAATCATCACAGTATAAAATAATGCGCAGCGAAATTTTCTCAATAAAATAATCTACCAGTTGTAATTTGACAGCTTTATTTACGTTGACGCACAATTTTGTTTCACTTACAAAAGATTGATAGGGAAATTCGTAGTCTTAACGTCGTTTTTCTTTTTTGAATAAAATAGAGTCGTTGGAAGCTGTAGCTATTTTTTTCTTCTTTTTGTTTTCGGTCATGCAATGAATACAAAACTAGTTTAAGAATTAAAAGCAAGGATTTGTAACAAAATAAAGTTGCGTGCTTTAACAGCTTGAACAGCTGTCATAAATCTGAACGTTGTCTCCTTATTTGGGTTAACGATCTAAGCTTTAAAAGATGAGGGGCAAACTCCTAACTTCTGCCTGTACACTGTATGCAGATTCAAATTTATAAGTCTAATCAAGCTCTTATACAAGTATAAACAACTCCTATACTCTACATGTTTTTGCGGGATTGGCTTTCATTTGATAGCGAAATTAAATGGCTTATTTTAACCATTTTGTCTTTAATAAGCAAAGTCGCTTTTTTTTTTTTTGACTGCTATTAAAAGAAAGTATATATAGATACGGGATTGGCTTTATCGCTGAGAATGTAGGCATAAATATATACAAAGAATACTTCTTTCTGTTGTTGAGTTGCTAGGAATATAAATGAATGAACACGTTTCAACGAGCAAAAAGAAGATCTGGGATCTAGACACGAATTTTGCAGAAGTAAATGGTATTTGTACCACAAGAAACCCTTTTATAGGCTCTATAGACAATACTTATCTTTTAGTGTATACAAGAAGTTTAGTTTAAAACATCTTCTCTATTGGCTCCTAGTTTTGGTTTTTATTCAAATGATGGAAAGGTTTGCCTTTAATCACTGTCGGACTTTCCTTACTTTTTCATAAAAAAAAAATTTCGTAACATGAACTTGGAATTGTATTACAGCAAGATGACAATAAACTTTACCTTTCCCAATACATACATATACGAAGAAGACTATTCAAATATAAAGAACTACAAGCTAAAGCCCATCTCGTTTTGTGACTCAGATGATTTTCACTTTCTTGTCTAAAAAATTCATTGAGCTCCGAAAATACTGTTTGTCCGTATATAAATTTTCCTTTCTTTTGCCTTTTTTTCACTTCTTTTTACTGTTCTCCATTTTTTCTTGAAAAAAAAAAAGAGAGATAAGCTAACATAAAAAGAGAATATAGAGCCTGTTTATTAAATACAAAAGAATCCTGATAATAAAAATGGTAAGTAGATGGTTTTTTTGAGCAATTGGATGCGTAAGTGTCGGTCCATTGAGCGTTTCTAGGCTTTAACACCACCCCACGATCCTTTATTGAGGTATTCTCGGTCAGCAGATACACGCTATCTCTCCACATTACCTCATTATGGGAGTGATGGTAATCGTTCCAGCTCGTCTTCTACTGGATCATTAAAACGAAGACGTTCGGGACGGAACAATAAAAAGGAATTGTTTGTAGACTCTAAGGACGGTAAAGCAGAGATGGGATTAGATCTCACACAAAAGAAGTTAAAGGGGCTCCATTTACAGTATGAAGGTAATAAAGAGACACATGTGCTTGATTGTCGTTCTTAGCACTTCTTTCCTCCTTATTATAGAAGATCAGTATCGTAGCTTCTCATATAAGGCAGGAGATCAAGTAGAGGCAATAAAGTGGACAGACAACGTTAAAGAATGGTACTGTGCACGAGTAGTGGAGATATCAGATACAGCGGCTGCTGGAGATGCCCTTGTATTTGTTCATTATGAGGGGTGGTCCCCAGATGAGGCAGAATGGATTAGTCCAACGCTAATTCGTATCCATAACCCACGTTCATCATTTCTTTACGGTCCTAAAGGCCCAGAAAGCGAACGGTCTTGGAGAGATTTTGCCGAATTCTATAAATCAAAGTTAGGTGAGGAGACCAGGCATTATACAGGTCTCGTGCAAGACAGAAGAATGTCTCTTCATTGTTGCCCTTGCCAATCAAAAGAAACTGTTCACCCAGAAAGGCCTGATAGAATTAGCTCTATATTGCAAGCACTCCATGCAAACAGGTAAAAAAAAAAAACATTTATTAAAACAGAATGTATAATTTTTTTCGTTTATAGATTACTGAGATACTTTGGAAGAGTCCATGCTCGAGAAATAACAACGCAAGAACTATTACGTGTACATACCTATTCCCATGTTCGAAACTACTACCCGATAGACGAAGAAAAAGTAGACAGAAAGCCCTTGAAAATCACATCCATTGCTGCTTTATTAAACCCTGAACCGCCCACAAATAAACCGACCATAATGCGGGGTATGGGCGGTGACATAGCTAAACAAGCAGATAAAGACCACATAAAACGACAACATACGAAGTTTTCTTCGGCTGCAGCAACGGTTGACGCTACTCAGATTGACCCAAAGCCAGTAGCTCCTCCAGGCCTTATTTGCGAAATGACATGTGGCGAACTGGGGATTGCAGTAGATACAACATTCCACCCGCTTCACTCCAGCCTGTCCGCCCGAATAGCCGCAGGAGCTTTATTATCTCTTGTGGACCCCATCGTTAATGATCAACTTAGAAATGGATTTGCCTTGATTAGGCCACCTGGTAAAAAATGCCCCTATAAACGCATACAGGTTTTTGTAAATCAGGTTGGGTATTCATTGCCCCGCTTGAGTAGGTCATCACGCTGAAAGTGATACAGCCATGGGCTTCTGTTTCTACAATAATGTGGCTGTAGCAGTGGCTGATACATTAGAGAAATATCCGACCAAAATTAAAAAGATTCTCATCATTGATTGGTAAATTAAAGAGAAACAAAACAAAACAAATACTTACATAAAAAAAAATAGGGACATACAGTAAAAAAAAAAAAAAAAAGAATTACCTTCATTTCTAACCAAGAAAAATACTAATGTTTTTAGCCATGGGAACGGCACTCAGAAAATGTTTTATGACAATCCCAATGTTCTTTATATATCCATTCACCGATGGGACAAAGGTCGATTTTATCCATTTACAGGTGCTCCTGACGAATGTGGAGAGGGCAACGGGCTAGGTACCAATATAAACATTACTTTCAGCTCCTCTGAAGACAAACCAAGTAAGTAAAACACATATAAGCAATGTGTATTTATCCACATATATGTATTCTAAAAAAAAAGATGCTTCCAAAAAAGAACCTATGGGCGATACGGAATTTATTGCAGCCTTTCATTATTTTATTGATCCCATCTCTCGCCAATTTAATCCTGATATGGTAGTTCTTAAAAAAAAATAACTGGCAGGATTGATCTGACTCTTATAAAACAGATATTCGTTTCTGCTGGATTTGATGCTGCTGAAGGGCACCCAGAAAACGTAAACCAATCATGAAAAAGAAAATGAAAATCCGTCTTCTAAACTTTAAATTAGCTCGGTGGTTATAGTGTCACACCAAGAGGGTATGCAATGATGACTAAAATAGTTAAAGACCTGGCCGATGAGGTTTGCGAAGGTCGCCTTTTGTTGACGCTAGAAGGTATATATTGTTTGTAGTGTACAATCTACTCATACCGGATAGGCGGATATGAACTACAGCCTTTAGCTTCCTCTTGCGCAGCAAGTGTCGCTCAGCTTTTACCTCCCAATACACTGGCCGATCAACAAATAGTGGACTTCAAACACACACTGAACGGCGTTAAACCAAACCTTGGAGCCATAGAAAGCTTGGCACAAGTGGCAGAGATTCAAAAGGAATACTGGAATCTTCCGGAATCAACGTGCTCACCAAATTTCAAGTTTAATCTACCCTCAGACTGGAGAGCTACTGACAGCATCTCTACTAGACCAAAAAGAGATAAAAAACCTGTCAAGCTTCCAGTAGTTGAAGGCTACTAACGAAAAAATGAAAGAAAAAAAGCCAACTACATATACACATATATACACGCACATACACGCATCTGTAAATTAAGAGCAATAGATTCCCGCTGCTAAAGAAAAAAAAAGCTTTTGTTCATACTTAATAAAATATACAAGCTGCAAAGTTTAATTACTATACTGTACTTTAATACTGTATAGATTTTTAGGTCTGCTTTGGTTTCATTTTATCAACAATTCTAAAACGTTTAGGTAAAGTGACATGGCCTACTAAGACTCTAGAAATAACAAAGAGAAGAATGGTGAAAATAATAAAAAGCTCTGCAATACAGAAGTGACTAATAGAAGTGCCGATTTCTAACCAGCTACCAAAGTCGGTTACCATAAAGAAGAAATTGATTGTCTGAATATCGGTTAAGCTCATGACCACAAAGAACAGCGTAAATGGCTGAAGACCTAAGCTTGAGCTCAAGACCCCCAGAACGGATGACAAGACAAAGAAAGGAATCAGCACTTTACCAATAAGGAGAGCTCCCATAAGAAACGGATCAAATACAGTCGTAAATCTGTAAACACTTTCTAATGAGAAACTACTCAGAGAGGCTACATTCCCTGTCCCAAAGAAAGCAGCATTGACAAAGAACATAAACATGATGGCAGCTCTTATATCGCCTATTGTAAGCGATCGATTGACTGTTGTTTTTCTTTCCTTGTACAACGTACGTTCTACTTCTAACCAAAGCAAGACTGTGGTACAAAAGAGAGTATAAAATAAAAGCTCGTAGGATATACTGAGCAAAACCATAGGAGGCGTAAAGGCAAGGCAGATTACAAGCAATCTTCCCATATAATCGTCGCTTGCGCTTCCTCGGTATACAAAAGGTAAAGCGCTCGAAGCAGCTTTAGAATTTTAACACGTGAGTCAGATAACAAATTGTCTGAGTTTTATATGAAATATATATACCAATTATAACCCAATTAACAACTTGGTTAAGTCTTGGAAGGCCCTCACGATTTTTTAAGCTAACAGATGTCAAGTATACTGAAACACAGCTGATAGCTACCAGACAAAGTTGAAAGTATACAACCCTGTTTTGAGTTTCGGTTGTTCTTCGTTGTTTTTTGAGTTTGAGACAAGACCAGGCGACAAGCACAAAGCAAAGTATACCACCAGCAAGACTAAAGAGCGACAAAAACAAACATTGTAAATATAACACATCTAAGTTCTTTCGTAATAGCGAACTTTACACTTCGTTAATGTTTTCTTTTTTTTCTACAGGAAGCAGTGTGAATAAACTAGTGAACATACACGAGAGGAACCACGCAGTCAGCAGTCCATTGTCGTCTGTTGTAGCACTTTTTGGCATTATTAAAGGCCATACTGAAAGCATAACAAATAAAGCAGTAAGCACCTCGCGGTAAAAAAAGCTGAAAACCTTTTCAAGTATTAGCAAAGCGATACTGTGTCGGTTTTAGTTTTTTTTTTATAGTTTACAAGCGTTTCCAAGAGTGTTATAACGACCGCCACAGTAATTAGAGTTTTGAGGAGACCTTTTTGTACGAAAAGACGTAACATTTCAACCAGCGTTCGGTAGTTTCTCAGGACTTGGTTCCAAAAGAAAACAGGGAAAAAAGTATACGCATGGTAAGTAAATGGCATTTTCTGTATGTATATCGTGGTAGATACTCCAACCATGACCAAGATAGATAACGAATCAATCTATATACTTGATGTTATAGTCTGCATTTTGAAACAAACACATTATATACTTACAAATATACGTAATCTGATTGAGCTTGAAGCTCCTCCATGCGAAAAGAATACAAAATGGCGGAACACATACTCTATACAAAACGCGCACCACCCAACATAGCCAACGGTAATAACGGTTCGAAGAAAAAACCAATCATATGTTTGAAAATAGTGCATGCCTTGAAGGCAAAGGCTCATGAGCTCTTTGGATTTTTGTTCCGCCAACTCATAACTTTTATCAGCTATGAGCGATTTGATTTCAGCAACAAGGAGCGTAGGATCGCGATTGCCAGTAAGCCCAGGAAAAGGTCTAAAAAACAACTCGCTTTCGGCCTTTTCATCTACAATGTATATTAGACAATGCAAAGCTAAAACAGTATCTTTTTTTTTTTTTTTTTTTTTTTTCAAAAGAGAAGAGCAGGCTACACTTACTATGTTTGACTTGAAGCTGTTCCAAAATCTGGAGCGCGTTTGTGAATGCAGCTTCGGCGTTCATCATACCGTTCGGTCTTAAAAAGCCCAAAGGCAAGCTACCTACATTGTTGACAGGATAGTTGATACCAATCAAATGAGACATTAGGGGTGCGATATCTGCTTGTTCTATGTCGTTTCTTTCAGTCTTTGATAGTCCCCAATTGGCAGAGAAATCATCATGGCCTTTTCCAGAGTAAACGGGATTCCTTACACCTGCTCCCCAAGCTACAATAGGTGTACGCGTGTTATCAGGGTGGCCGTCACCATGAGCGCCTTATTCAACAAAACGTTACATCAGAATACATTTTCAATGTAAATATTTTTCGACAAGAAAAAAAGGCATACCTCTATTATTCATGCCATGATCAGCAGTAAACACATAGCTTGTTCGGCCGTCGTGTCTATAAAACTTCTCAATAAGTTCTACCATCTCTTTTACCCCACTATCAACAAGATTGATGTTGTCCAAGTATTCTTTTGAAGTAGGTCTAAAACCATGCCCGTTTGTGTCTAAGCCAAGTAGATGTAGGAAAAACACGACTTTTTTTTGTCTAAGTCTAGCGTTCAATTCAGGATTTGTAGAGGCGTTTTTAAACAACTGTTTTACATTGTCAAATACCCAAGTATCCAATCGAGAGGCCTCTAATAGATAGGAAGAATGAATAGTAGTTTAAAAAACTGATGTTACCTCCAGAAAAATCCTCATATTCCGGAGGGTACATGAATGTTTCTACACTTTCAGGATCAGATGCCCCTTGTTGAAACATGGGCAAGATGTCAGGAGAACCGAAGGACCAAGTATGTTGAGATTGATTAAAAACAGAATCAAAGTTAACAGGGTTGGTTGTCCAACCTAATATTGGCGACTAAGTAAAGTCGACTATAGAGATTTCCTATAGTTACCTGTAGTAACAGCGCTTACATCCTCATAGAATCCAGCAATAATGGCTACATGTCCAGGTCTTGATTCTGTAGGAACTCTAGTATGAGACACACCCCAAGCACCTTTTTTTTCAATCACATTTCTCAAAAAAGGTGCTCTCGTTTTGTTTTGTTCATTAAGTTCAAAAAATTTGTCAGCTCTCAGTCCGTCCCCTGTTGCAATGTTGGTTCGTGCATTGAATACATAAGTAATATTTGAAGTTACCAACAATCAAAACAAGCCGATCGGCTGGTGGAGCGATCGGGCTTGAATGAGGTGTCATCCCATGAACAATAGGCGAAGTAAAGTATATATCAAATATGCTTCGTAAGTATACGACGTGAAAAACGACCCCAATGAATAATAGGGTTTTTGTTGACAGCATCACTTCGCGTTAAATTGTGCAGAAAATGTATTAAAAAGCATTTTGTTGGACAATATGTAGTTTTGCGCTCCGCGCATTAACCAAGTAAAGCTTACATATCGTTGGGTTAACAATCAAAGCCAACGTAGCTGACTACTGTATTGGTGCAGCATAAAACCCATAGCGTTTCAAAGCTGTGGATTTTCTCACCTTTTTTCTTTGTTTGAAGCTGATAAAAACTCTATGTCTTTTAAACGAAAAACGTGTTTCATTCGGAAAGTAACAGCGACCACGTATGCTTAGCCGGACTTTTCCAATCAAGTGAAGATCAAGCTTAAATTAGATGTCTTTTTTTGCTTTATTAGTCAAGACTGATGGTGCTTGTCTATAAAGATGACCCTATTGCGTTTTGTGTGTGCTTAATTAGGAGCAACTGCTAATAAAGCTGGTCATATACTTATAAGCATATACGTAATACACTAAACAAGAAAAGCTTCTTTCAAACAACAAACAAAAAAATGACAATCTAAAAAAATGGGTACTTGTAAACCAATGATAAATTACATCTGTTTTAAATTGGAGCAGTGAAAATGACAAAACAGAAATGAAAATAACAGGACGGAATAAAGATTAAAGAGTGAAACTATTAGAGTGAGGTAAAGCCCAGTGTACGCTTTCTCTAAAATAGTATTGTTCTTTTTTTATCTTGTGCGAATCCAAGGAGATCGAGCTTTCTGCTTTCGGAGCTGAAGAGTCCACTATGATACGGAGATACAATATCACTATATAGAACTTATCTGGAAATCTCAATACTAACATTTAAGTGATGAGTGAATTGTACCAGAGCTAATATAGTATTTGAAGTCTTGGAGATATAAAAAATAACTATGCAAAAATATTGGTGGTATTTAAAAGATGTTACTTCGCAACCAAAGCAATGATTGCCATCTTAAAGCTTCACAATCACCGTTGTATAAAAGAAGTGCTCAGATTAGGTGGTGAGTTAATCCAAAGGTCATGAATGGTATAAAAATGTATGTAAAAAATTCCAGGTATGAAAAATATTGAGTACACTTCTTATACAAAGTAATACGATTATTAGTGACCCCTGATTACTTTAATGACAGAAAAAAGAAGACACACATAAAATAACGAACTGAAAAAAACTAAAGCTTTTTAATGTATTTTTTTTCAGTATATGTCATGAGCATAACATTTTCTTCATATAGAAAGTTTGTATATAACTTATGGTGTATACTATACAGTAAATTTATGCAAAGCAATTATGTGACAGCAATTCCTGTTACTTTCAAGACAAAAATTTAAGAGATTTCGTCTTTAGTTTATGGATTTGAACAATACTACAAAAGTAAAACTAAACCTTCAGGGTAAAAACTATTCAAGAGCTACTTTTTAAACCCAAACAATAAAATTGTAAGTATCTGCATCACGGTTTCACCCATTTTGCACAGCACCCCCTTCTTTGTTTTACACGTCGAATGTTATACATTTTAGGAAAACCGCTCAAAATGGAACGCATTAAAAAACATAAGGACAAGTGTCAGGGAACGGTTTTTTGATAGTAAAATAGTACAACTAGAATAAAACATTTTTAGCGTAACAACACATTACCAGCATTACGCTGAATACTAGCACATAACCTATAACCTGATCTACCGGAAATTTGGCCCCAGTCCCCTTCCAGTTATGCGCACTATATTATTTACGCGATCTCAAAGCTGACATACAATCATACCTACCATAGTTCTGGTCAAACGTTACGCCGTGAGCTAGCTCCCTATCAACATGATATTCCCCCACGGAACTTATTTTTAGCTAAGAAAATCATTGCACATTTGTTTCTCATGGTTAAGTAGTACTAGTTACACAAACGTCCAAGTTAACGCTAAAGCTCTATTTTCATACTGTCAAGTGATCTTTGATAGGACGTTGGACTTTTGATAGTTAATGTAAACACAGCAGCTTTTTTTGATTCTCTTCTTTTGTGTCGTCAAAACCCGGCACAGCATGGTACACAATTTCTCTACTGACACTGTAAACTTTTGCTTTTATTTCTTTTTTCTATTGGCTACCATTACATCATGATAAATTCAAATCGTTTATTAGTACTAGAATTACTGGCACTGACACCAAACTCTCTATTGAATAAACTGTAAACAAACATGTTACTTTGAATTTGACTGACCATAAGCTTTTGATTGACTTTGAGGCGTTGCAGATAGTTTTTCGATCAAAACGAACCAGTGCCACACTATGGAAAGGTGTGTGTTTTTATTCTTTTCGGATTAAAAGTAAAACATTATTGAGTTATAGATTTTATTAAGGGTCTGATATCTAAAGCTAGTGTGAGAGTATTTCATAGGATCAAAGTTTGCCATTCCTGCTCGCTGCCCCAAAAGTATATTTGCCATCGCCTTTATTAAAGAGGCAGTTGTTTTTTTTTTCAACTCGGACCAACTTTTGCGAAATTTCCCCTCAACTAAAAGGGAATGTCGTAAATGGTTTTTTGATTTGAAATGTTCAGTTTTATAAACTGAATTCTATTTTTTAGTAATATTTATTTGCCTTTCGCAAAGTCACAGCATCTATCGTTCTCACTGTATCTAAGCTTGAGCAATAAAGACATGCTTAAGCTTTTCTTTTCAACGTTTCTTTTTTTTTTCATTTTTTTTTTTTTTTCATCTTTTCACGGGTTTTTGTTTTTAGTTAAAAGCTTAATATAAAATCATAAAGCTAGCTTTTTTTTCTTTTTTTTCTTACACTTTTTTTTCCTCTTGATTTTTTTAAAACCAATATTTAGTAATTTGTTGTAGTCGATGCTACTTTTAAAAAACACAACTCGACTTAGCTTCATGTCTTTACATAGACTAAAAAAAACCATAAACTACCCTATATGTACAAAATCTGGTTTAAAGCAATCACATGAACTCAGCATCAAGCCGATTCAGTGCAACTCGTCGCTACATTTTTATCAAAACAAGATTATAGATGAATATGCAACTCAGCCAGTTAATCCAAGCACCATTAGGCAGTTTATTTTCTTTGGCCGACAAATGAATTCTGAACGACTGATTGCCTTGGCTAACTGGGTGCGAAAAGAGCTATTGGTTCGGTTGGCACACCGCGTTCGAGATTTTCAGCAGCTCCCGTTCATTGTTGGAGCAAATCCACATATTGAGCATGTATACAGTTTTCATTGGACTGCTTTTGAGATGATAAGGGATTTTCCACCAATAACTACAGAGAAAGATAACTCAGATTTTTGCAGACTGTTATCTGGCTTACTTGAAAATGGACTTATGTCTTTGCCAAAGCTAGCAACAGGAATAAGCGAAAGTGCAGCGTACTATTCACCAGAACACAACGACCTTGACCTTTTTCTGACACGTACACTGCGATCCAGAGTATCCAGACGCGTACTAGTAGAGCAACACTTGGCATTGACAGAAGCCTGCAATGATGAGTGGGACTCGTCACTAAATCACGGCTATGTGGGCATTATTTTTATGCACTGCTCTGCCCAACAAATCATTAAAAGAGCTAAATCTCTAGCTTATCGACATATCAAAAGATACCAAAAGAATTCAAAATGTAAGAAGTTAGGGGCGCCAGAAATTGAAGTAACCATTCACTCAAGTGGACAAGACAATGGGAACGAAGTTGTATTTGCTTATGTGAGTAATATTTTAAACTTTTTCTCTGTTTTATCAACAATACTCTTATATTTTCTAAGGTCCCCGAGCAACTGGAGCATATTTTGTATGAAATATTGGACAACTCGATACGTTTTACAATGAAGAAGTATCCAGAAGGCAACTATCCGTCGATAAAAGTAAACGTGAGCGCAAATGAGACAGACGTATACTTCAGAGTTAGTGATAACGGTGGCGGAATGACTAAAAGTCAATATGAACGACTTTGGTCATATCAAGCACGAGCTAAAGTAGGCGACTTTGAAGATATTAAAGGGGTTGAAAAAATACCGGCCAATATTGATGAAAGAGCCAATCAAGCATCAAAGATGGGGAACAGACACTTTGGTCTAGGCTTGACTATGAGCAGAGTTTATGCAGAGTATTGGGGTGGAGAGCTACAGGTCATCCCCATGAACGGGTTTGGCACTGACGTTTATGTAAGAATCCCAAGACTTGGAACGGGAATTGAAAACGTTGGAATTGACCTACATTCACACCCAGCATTTCATCAAAATGATTCCAGTCAATTAATATTAAAAAAAACAGAGTATACACCAAAGAACGAGTATTCGACTACTGAAAACCAGCTTATACAGTACCGAGAAGAATCTTTAATTCAAAACAAACCTGTAGATGCCGCTCTACCTTCGAAGTTACTGAAAGGAAGTAGCTGGAGCGATAGTCTGATGATACAGTCCTGATCTTTCGTGATATCAAATGTGTATGATACTTGCAAAACAATTTTCCCGAACCAAAAAGCGCATATGTCGTTTATTGTCAACAGCTTACTAAAGCTCAAAGTTAATAAAAGATCAAATATTAAGCCAAAAACTACTATAGATACAGATTAATATTGAAGAAACTTTGAAACCATTTTTTCGTAACGGTTTTTGTTGGTATTTGCACCTTCTATATTAGGTATAAAGCAACACTAAGATTTTATAAGCAGTCTTATCACTAACACTCAGCACTGTTCTGTACCTGTATTTATCAGGTATACGTTACTTTAGTTGGACTCGTGACTAAATCAATTAAAAACAATGACAATCAGGCCTAGACTTACTCAGAATAATCTTATACAAAGAAGCCATTACATGTTAGTTTTTCTTTTAGAGGTCACTGTATAGTTTTTACTTTTCGATCTAGTTAATTGTACAATCTGCTTTTAAAAGGACATAAAATACTACAACGTATATAAACCCCGCCAACTATTTTCTTTTCTTCTTTCTATTGCATTTTGCAACATGGTTGTTGCTGTAGATGCGGGCTTCAATGTTCAGTCTTGGGAGGACTTTTGGTTATTTGTTGCATATTGCTTGATTGTTATACTAGTTGCACTCTTTTTTATATTCTATTCCAACCGAGTTCTCGCAAAAGCGCTGTCATTCTTTATAAATCAATACATGTGGAGACGGCACAATGCATACATTCAAATCGGTAATAGACGACACCTATCACATCAAGTATTCCTAACTTTATAATAGATTCAATAAGAGTAACTCTTTTGGGAGGTCGAGTTCTTTTTAGAAATCTGCGGTACACATCAACCAACGTTTCTGTATCTATTGTCAAAGGACATATTGCATTGAAGTATTGGTTGTTCACGGTTAGAAAAACAAATAGCGATGGCATAAACAGTAAATAGTCTCAATTATTTTATGTTTAAAATACTAATATGTGAAAATTACAAAGGCAAAGATTTACCGTGTCGAATTGTTTGCAATTTTGAAGGAGTTGAGTACTTTATTTATAACAATATACCGGCATACGACAAACTAAAGGACATACTGGGATTATCGCCAATATCAACATTTGGATCCAATTCTGGAACGAGCGTTGAGCACCTAAACCATAATACGTCTATAGTAATGGACTCTGAAAACAGGGAGATCAATACTTCCCTGTTTGAAAGATTGTTGCCTATACAATTTGAATGTACGAAAGCAGCAGTGCTAATTGGAAATATGGAGCTAAAAACAGCACTTGTTATTCAAATGGTCCAGGCTAACGGAATATACAGTATATCGGATGCTCGCTCATCAATGGATTATTACAAATCTACTATCGACTTTGCTTTGAGGAAGCCACAGATCAGCTTAAAAAATAACGTAGACTTTAATCAGAGACACGATATGGATAATGAGACCAAAGAGAGCTTCAAACTAAGGTAACTTATACTTTAGAGTATATTAACGGTTTCCTGTCGCAATGAGCTAAAAAACACACACACGATACGCTAAGTTTTATGCAACGTATTTATAAATCGATCCAGAGATTGCTGCCTTTGAACCGCAGAAAGAAATACAGAGATATACAGCAAATGAGAAATATACTAAATAACGAAAATGAGAACAGTAACAATACAACATTTCATGACGAATACGCAAGAGTAAGCAATGTATTTGAATGTAATGAGTTGATACTGAGCTACTATATGGACTATGCGGGTAAAACAACGCCTCATTGTCATTTGATCTTATTACAAACTCTCAAAATAGGACTTGTGCCCAATACCTCACCATCTGAAACCGACCCTCTTGGTAATGGAGGCTTGGCCCCTCAGTGGGGTATACATGTATCCCTGTGGGATGCAACCATTCATTACGGACCATGGGCTGATAGACAAAGAGCTCAGATGCAAGACTACTTTTTTCCAAACCCTCATCGCAATAATACACCTACACCTAATCTGAATCCCGGACAAACCCGACTTGCTACTTGCTTTCAAACGCATATTGAGTTCATGAATGAAGGGAAGATAAAAGTTCCAACACGTGAAAAATCCAAGGTAACACGAAACAGGGTGTAACTTTGAGTAAAAACAATAACATTCCAAATATAGGACTGGAAATATACCTCTGGATCACCAGATCTCGATATTGGGACGGATGGCTTTTATGATAGACCTTTTGGTTGGTTTAACATAAAGGCTGGAGAAGGAACTTACATCAAAGTCAACACGCCTATGGTTTATAGCTCCGAGGGTATTTCAAATACTGTGGACGTTGTTCTGAAAGATACAGATATATCTACAAGCGTTAACTATGCTTCACTTGTATTGTCGCACAGAATTGAAATTCAATGTAGGATGCCCGCACCACTACAATGGAACGGATTTAGACAATGGGGCTTCAAAATTGTACCTAAGCGGGCCACTCTGTTTCTGTTAAGAGATCATATATACCTACTACAAGATCTGGTGAAAGACTGGGGGTCTGGCCCACCTCCAGACCTTCTTTACTTTACACCTATCACATATCAATTAGAATTTTTACTAGAACATCCAACTATATATCTATGTGTAAATGAGCACAATGTAATTAACAACCCTAATTCAATCGAAGATAATGGTAGATACTTCAAATTTTAGTATTCTTTGATTTTTTAACAAAAAAGTTTAATTTAGCGTTTCTCAAGCTTCAGGCACAAAGGCTTAAAATAGATGCTACTCTACCGTTTACAGACTTTTTGCCAGAGACGACTGCAGTTAAATTCAACGTACATATCGACCATGGAAGTGCCGGCTTATCCCTCCAAACATCACATACCCTTAATGCATTCATGAGTGAGAATAATGCCCGTACAGCAGTTGTTGTTCAAATGAGTATTGATGGATCATATGAAGCATATAATGAAGTAGATATCGCTCGCCACATTGAGTCCTGTGATTTGAAAGTCAAGCTAAATGGTGTCACAGTCAAGCTATTTGGCACGCTAATTCGATATCTCCTTTTACTTAAAGATAATTATTTTGGAGACTGGGACAATTTCTCAACAATAGACGAGTATAGAGATCAAAGAGAGAATCACCATAGATGGCTGGCACAGAAAAAAAGACAGGCTGATTCTAAAGTAACTGATACTAATCTGTATTTCTCTCCTATGATTTATAACGCATTATACGTAGCCTATTGTGGATCCATTCGAAGTATATGTAATTGTTGAATTGGAAGACGGCGTAATGCTACTCCCTGAGAACCTATACGAGTGCTCTCGGTATTCTCAAGTTGAATTTCAAGAGCTTCAAGTTGAGCTAAGGAATCTAGATGTATACATGGATTTTTATGTGAATATAAGTCCAATCACCCTTAGCCGTAGTATAAACACCAGTCAGCCAGATGAAGAGTATTTTAGAATTAAACGTATACGAGACATTAAAAACTGCGTATTTATTGATGGTAACAATATATGTCTATATATAGTGAAAACATGTATTAAATTTTTTTAGGTATCAACATTTATTCACACCGTCTATTTGGTCCATTGCCGTTATCTTCAACTTACCTCTGTCACTACGATCTGGATATTGGAAAGATTACTGGCGAAGTCAAACCATCGTTTTTACTAGGCCTTGCATGTTTTGGACAGTCTTTTGCATATAATCTAATTGATGAAGACAACTCTGTTCCTCCAGAATTGCGTTCAGCCAGCTTACCTGACGTTACTTTTGCTAAAGTATACGTACAGGAGGTTGATGTTTGTCTGATGAGCTTAAACAGCGCTACAAATATTCAGTTGAGCGATGGAGTCCTTCTAGAATTTGACAATTTGATCAATCAAAAATACACAGAAAAAATAATACTCAAAATACCCTCAATCTTGACCAGATGCCTAGCTAATTCCGAATATACGCGTAACGATGTTTTTGAAAACGACTATTCTTGGACCGAGATAGCCAAGATTGATACTAGTCTCAACATATCTTTATTAAGACATACAGCTGAGTGGAAAATAAAGCGAGCAGAACAACAAAAATATATCAGATCGCAGGACTACTTGACCAGACGTTGTACTAGACTTTATGAAGAGGATGATGATGACTATGCTTCGCAATGTAAGAAGAAAAAGTGGGTTTTCTTTTGTCTGACTTCATTAGATTCAAAGTCTTCTGGTCCCTCTACAAACGATCATCATGTTGGGATTATATACGCACCTCCTTTCAGAGCATTTACCTCTGGTATAAACGGTTTTTTTTATTATTTCTATGTAAAAGCCTAACACTATATGTATCTCTTGTTTTGCTCTTAGGTACTGTGACTAATAAAACCACACAATTTGATAAAAACACAGCCGATACAACTTTTTCAATAGAGACAGTTAAAACGCATCCCAACAGGTTCCGAGGCTACAGTAACGCGAGCAGTATATCTCGAAGATCGCTTGCTCCTATAGACACCGAACTGGATGAAATTATGTCTGAGTCAGAAGATGTTGACATTCACTCTGTTAGAAGTGATTTCTCTCGAGATTCTTTTCATACAGCAAAAAATTCTGATGATGAATACGATATTATTACATCAGAAGTGACAGACGACGGCTATTCAGTAAGCTCTGAGATGACAGATGCAATGTCAAGCGAAGGTAATAATATATTATATATACGGCTGTCAGTTTTTTAGTTTTTTTTTTTTTGATAGACGGTAATGGGGATTGTGGATTAACAACTTCTCAAAAGTTTGAGGCAGACGCTCCGTCAGTTGTGCCACCTTCTATTCCTTATAGCGACTATCTCCGAAGATACAAAATGCACAGACCCACAGGGTTTTTCTCTCATCCTTTTATTTCGCCTTCTGGATCCCGTTTCGAGGCTGAAAAGGTAAAAGGGAAAGAAAAGAAAAAAAAAGTCTCGTACTAAAAATTTTTTTTTTTTAAAAAAAAAAAGGAACCAGAAGATAGAAGATACTTTTGCTATAGAGATACAAGTAGTAATATGAAAGATTATTTTTCTCAAGAGTTTGAAGCTAAAAATGAGGGAGAATGTAACAAATCTTCTGCGAATGAAAAAGAGGTTGTTGCTACTACAGTGATTGAGGCTACTCGGCCTTTGACAGTATTGGTAACGCCTATTCTTGTGAAAGTTGTACAAGAATTAGCAGAAGAAATAACCAAAGACGATTGGGACCTGGAAACCATGCTTGATTCTCTCCAGATGGAGTATGTTGAACAGCTAACGCGTTATTTGACCGACCAATATATCTGTACAAGATTCGCCGTAGTGTTCCCAGAGACTTACTTGCACTTCATACAAAACGTTACCATACCGGATGATCTCCCTTCGTATAAGCATGGAGGATCTGTTGTAAAAACCCAATATAATACCAAGGATACTGTTCTTTGCTCAGCGGACATTTTTATCAACGACTTTCATATGATTGGCAGTGTTAAGTTTGAAGACTATGCTTTCGATGAAAGAAAAAAAAAGATGGCAGAGTCTAAAATCGTGCTTCAAGAATCTAGGATACATCTGCATATGGGTGACGTGGGTATTACTGTTCAGTATGTATCCAAACAACACGATCACCAAACTATTGCTTTTGGTATACCTTATGAGAGTTTGCGGAATCGTAAGCTTTACGAAAACCACGACCAAAGGGCGCTTGTAAATGAATTGGTCATGTTAGATCTTGCATTGAAAGGGTTTGATTTCAAATGGCTGGGAGCGAGAACTCCAAACTATGCAGAAATGGCTATATCCGGTCTTGATACAGTCATAATAACAGAGTCTGTAGAAGTTTTGGTTGGTGCTGTTTATTCGTGGCTTGTTTTTGTTGACGATTTCAAAAGTATTCTTCAGATGTTTCAGGAACAACGCTCTAGGCAGCTTCAAGTTTTTATTAATGAGCTTGCCAACTTCTCTATTAGTCCAGCGGTATCTGGCGACCCGCTTTTTTTGACGACACCCACAACCATGTTGAGGTTAGGTTCCCACAATTTTAGAACAGATGTTGGGTGGAAGCTGCTTGCCCGTATGCGACACTGTCTTCGATCAATGCCGATGGTTACTAGAGAGAAACTTCAGCGACAACTTACTTCTAGCGATGTTCCGCAATTTGTTAATTCTGATACTATGTTTAATGATGTCGTGCGTTCGTTATCTACCTGGCGTGGATGGGAAATAGGAACTGAGGAAATCAAACGCTGTAGACTGTTTACCCAACCTTTCAAACAGAAAAAACTGTCTGAGACCGAGGAAAGATCGAATATGACAAACGACGTAGTTAGCTTTTTGCTGTCTTCTTGTAACTTTGCAAAGTTCCGGTTAGAGAAATTCACGTTCTCAATTTATGAAGAAGAGCTCGAAGAAAAAGGGAGAGAAGAAAACAACATCAGTATAGAGCCTGTAGAATTTCTTTTAGAGTGTATTTACAAAACTTCCCCTATATCTTTAGCCTCCAATAGCCATAATAATCATGTAGAGGACCGCGGTCACTTAACCACTGTTTTGGATGGGTATTTGGACGCTGTTGCTAAGTTTGAAATAGGAGAAGTGAATATATCTACAAACCCTATTATATTGGCGTTTGCGCGCCATATGCTCATGGTACAGCGTGTTTTTACTGCAAAGTTACGCCATCTGTCCTCTAAAAATGCAAATGAAGAGATACAGAGATTTTCCCTTGAGCTTCCCTCGCCTAAAAGCAGCCAGATAACATTTGAAGAACATTCTCATATCTTTGATTTCGATGCATTTCTCGGTAAAGTGGATGTCCTTGCCCAAGTTCTGTGCAATGTGGGAAACATTAAGTTGACAGCCCATGCTCAGGAACTGAAAATGGATACAATCATATCAGGGGTTCAAGGATCAATCATGTTTTCCAATCCAAAACTGTCGCCTTTGCAGCTGATACCCCATCTTGACAGGGATTCCGATACTGGGTCTGGAAAGCGTAGTTCTAACCGTGCTTCACGAAGAGCAGCTCACTTTGGTCCAAGACTTGTTCTCGAGGCTACCGGAGGTATTAGTAATATCGACGTAAAGTTTAAAGAAGAGCACAAGTGGAGTAATCTTGATCCGTCTTACAGCACACTTCTTGCCATTACTCTTTCTGGTGTAAATGTCAATGCAAATATCTCACAAATTCCAAAGATATCAAAAAAACAAGGAAAAGGTGATAACACGAAAAACGTGCTCAATGTTTTTTCAAATATTCGCAAGTTTCACATTCATGTTCCCCAAAGTTTATTGCGTTTATATGGCTTTGTTGAGTCCTGGCAAACAGAACAAGGACGAAGATATCATTTTATGCTACAGAATTTACTCAAAGAGTGGGAAGAGAAACGGAAGGAAGCCTTTTTCCATACCCCTAACCCTCAAAGCAAGCACAGAGCAGCACCAATGGTTGCGCCTTTAAAAATGCCGGATATTAAGCTTCAATTTTTCTTAAACGAGTTTATGATTCAAGCAGACCTATTACCTTCATTGAGTGCCGAATACAGTATCTTGGACTTTTTTGTGATGGTTAATGAAACACAACAAAAATCAGCGCCAACTCGCATGTATGCTTTCCAGCTATCTAAGCAGGTGATTCATCTTATCACAAAACGTACTAAGCAAGCCTCATCAACGCATTCAGAAGAAGCCACGACAAGCATGTTTAGTATACCTGGAATCAGAAGTCAAGGCTCCCTTCACAGCGAATTTATTGATGGTATAAATCAGCTTCGCTTACGATCTATAATTTCTATTGATTTGATATCAATGTCTCTTGATGCCAGTTTAATTGATTCATTACTGACGGCACAGTCCTTAGTGGGAAATGAAGTTAGCGAGCTTTTAGAAGTACTGTCTTACACCAAAAGCAAGCAAAACTCTGAAGTCAATTCTGCCGCAACTGAATCTGAGACAAAACCATCTAGTATTTCTCAGCAGAGCGTTTTCAAGTATGGTGTCAACATTTCCCTTGACGGATTACGTATATCAGCTACAAGTCCTTCAGCCATTGGTATCTTTCATTCAAATCTTTTGGAAGCATCAGTATCTAATAATGAGATTGCTAATAGTGATCAGCTAACTTGGAAAGTTGAGGCAGAAAACTTCTCACTTTCAGTTGATCACAGTGCAAACAACTTAAATCCTGAGACCGAGCAATATGCTGTTTATCGTCGCAACTGTTTAGCTTATATATTAGTTAATTTCAGCGTTCAAAACTATCCACCAAAATGTCAGGAGGAGAATTGCGATAAAGTCAGCCACTTTCATGGCAAAGACAAAGAGATGGACACACTATTTGTTGAGTTTGTATCTATACAAACAGTAATGCAACCAATTGCTTTAGGAAAACTTGCTGAGATGTATATTTATTACGACCAGGAGCTATCCAAAAAAAAAATGAAAAAGAAAGCTGAGCTTGACAGGCTTTCTGAAAGTACAAAGCGACTAGTTCAAACTATTTCTGCGAAAAATGAATGGCCAAAAACTTTCCAAGAGGAAACGCACTCTATACTAGAGGGGAAGATTATTAGTCTACAGGTGCGCCGCTTAGGGGTAGCTATTCCTTTAGACGAGCAGTCGGATATACCGCTACCAAGCACCTGTAAAGATGTAGATGCCTTACTCCTTTCTGTTGCATCCATTGACTTTTGTACAAAAAGTGTAGACAAGGGTACACTCCAGCTTGAAAATACAGCTTTACAGTTTGTAAAACAATTTGATCAAAGCAAATCTGAGCACTTTCTTGCCGAGAACCATCAACATATGAATCACATCACTCTTCCCTTAATATACTGCCAAGTCTCTGCTTCTAATATAGATAACATACAAGAAATTGCAGCTAATGCCCAAGTAGGCGGATTTGATGCCGATGTTGATGGCACTATAGCAGACTACATCAATACTTTAGGAGTTATTTATATGAAGAGTAAAGATCGAGTGGATTCATTTGCCGAAAAAACAAACTTTAAAATGAAGGCGCTACAACCTTCTTTATCTGAAGATACGGACCCAGTATTACAAACTGAAGCTGTGCAGCTGAACATCGAGTGCAAACTTGAATGTAAAACCGGCACTATTCGTATGTATCCAAAAAGTAACTCTTGGGAAACACACAAGACAAGTACTAGAAACAAAAGTCTTAGAATCCGTGCCGGATTTGACCCCAAGATTATCGACGGAAACATGGCCACTCTATACATCCCTGGACTTATGACAAGAATCACCTCACAAGTACCTTTAGGGGCCCATGCCTCAATTGCAAATCTACCCAAGCGTCTTCATGCTGACGTCCTTATTTGCGAGAGCGCCAATACGCTTCATCCTGCCCTCGTTTTGTTTTTATGCGAAGTGTCTGAAGGCCTGAAATTTGGTATTCAGCAGTCAAGCGAAAGAAAGGCCGATATGGGTACACAGGCAGAAATCGACTCCAACCTTAATGCCTCGCTTTTACTACGTCTTTCCAAGACACACCTAGACTTAAGCTGTCAGCCCACCTCAAAAGTGGTTTGCTCTTTAGGATGGGAAGAGAGCGAATTTTTGATAAATACCTTTTCGAAAGATACAACGTCTAGAACTATCAGCTGTATTGGGTCTCTCAGAACAATCACCACGATGATAAAACATCACTTTTCACCCGAGGCTTGTTTTGATGCTAAGATTGACTGCGCTGCGTTTAATGCTTCTTTAACTTCTCAACGTAAAGAGGGCAACACAAGCGATGATATATCCATATCGTTTGACCTACCAGAAATAACAGGAGATTTGAATATGAGACATCTACAGGATTTGTTAGTACTTTATAACTGTTGGATAGTGCAGCCCCATTTGTCAGAAGACGGGGACATCATCTCACCACTACCAAAGAGCATTTCTTTACTTTCCCTAAACCATTCCAAAACAGATATAGAACCCACTATAGAGTCTACCCATGTTCCTTTTTCAAAGCATATTGCATTGCGTCTCAAAAAACTGGAGCTTAGTGTGGACCTTGGCCAGGCTATTGGTAAAATCACATTTTTACCTCAAGACCTATTACTTCAAGCCCACCATATACCTTTTCGGTCAAAAGGTTTTGGATTTTCTTTAGGTGATGTTCAGATCATTGCTGAAGGAAGGTTAACAGGCTCTGGTCTGATTAAGCCTATTTTGATTAAAGCTCGCATCGATCAAACCAACACAAACCCCACTAAAAAGTCGGCCGCTTATATTCGCTCAGGAGGGTTCCAAGCTACATTTGAATACGAGTATCAGAACCTACTGGACTGTGTACAGCAGTCAATTGAACTCACAGCTGAACTTGAAAACAGAGATGGAAAAGATGATCTTCAAATGTCAATTTTGATGGAAACGCTGATAGCCCGACTTTCCATTAAGACAGTACCGGTGATACTCACGATGATGCAAAAATTTAATGAGTTACTTGAAAAAAAAAAGCTAGAAGCGGGTATTTCTTATGAAAACAGCCCAATCGACTCGAGTTTTATCCAAAAGAAAACCACAGGGTCAAAGCAAGAAAGCTATCGAAATGCCAGTGTACGTAGTCAAGTAGATTTACACATCCATGCTTTGGAAGTGGTAATATACCCTAGCCAGTTTCAAGATACAGATAATGTGGATATAAGAGCCAAACAATTCAAGATTCACTTAGAGGAACAACCGCCAACAAGAGAAGGTATTGTCCGTACTTTGATCATCACATTGGATGGTGCAGCATTAGCCAAGAATGTACCTGGGTTGGAGCTGATGTCACGCTACAATAATCCTACTGTTTCATCAGGTACTGCCACACCCAAAAACTTTGGTGGCACCAAAATATTTGGTATACCTGGGACGCAAATCAACATGGCTTCTACGCAGCTGGAGTCAGACATTAAACATAAATTCGATTCTGAGTTTGCCGGTCGAGTAAGTGTATCGTTAAATCTGGGGCTGATCAAGCAACTCCAAGAAATGATCAACATGTTTAATCTACAAATCTCACGCGTACTCGACACAACGCCTGAAAAACTACAGCTCTTTGGAGACCCAAGCACACCCCTGAGTGTCTCTAGTCCGCTGGATGAAGACTCAAATAGCAGTCGAAAGTCGTCTTTGATTGGTCATTCACCAGGAAAAAAAAATAGTGAAGTTTCTGAAGAACCTGATAAGGAGCCTCAGGTGGTTCTTGAGATCAGCGTGCCCCAAGAAGAAGGCGGGCTAGTAGTCGAGTTTGAAAACGTTGAAAAATACCAATATCAAGCTCTAGAAGCTGTCAACTTTCAGCCCCAGCTGCAGGTGATGGGAGATGCAACACCTCCTGTAGAATGGCTTGGCTTAAAGAGAGAGAGAATTCCAGGACTAGTGCATGAAAATATCACTTTACATTTAGATCGGTTGGTTCAAGTAGTGTGGGATCTATTGGAATCACAAACAGACCGATAATAATAAACCTTTTATTGATTTTTTTTTTTTTTGGAAGAAAAAAAACAAAACAATACATATACAGTATACGTATTACAATTTGAAACAGCCAAGTTTTATCATATACCGTCTAGGCAGCTAATATTCAAAGCAAAATCATATACACTGTACTTCTAGTCTACGTATGCCCCCTTGGTACTTTTATATATACTTTTGCTTCCTTGTTTTGAACATAAAAACGACAACAACAACAAAAAGTAGCATGTCTTTTTCATGCAAGATAGTTGTAATGACCATTTGTAAACTCTACAATATTTTGGTATACAGGTACAAATAATGGATGGATAACTTCGGGTATGGTGTTTGGCTTAGTAGAAGATGCTTGGTATTCTGATTTCTCTGACTTTGGTGAGATATGCGTTCCTTCGTGCTTTTTTAAAGATCTTGAATAAAAATAAGCCTTATCACACCCCTCCCATGAACAAACAAACGTTTTGATCTTTGAATGTGTTTTGATATGATTCGTTAAAGAATCAGGTCGAGTGAATTGTTTTTGACATCCTAAGCATTTTTTTTTTAAATGGTCCATCTCGAAAACTCAATCCTTTTATATATAGATTTATATTTACCTGGGTGTGGACATATAAAAGGACGTTCTCCAGTATGTATCCGAAGATGTGCATACATCTTGTGACGTTTAGTGAATGGGTTCATAATTCTAGGACATCCTTCCCATTCACATCGATAGGTTGCCTTTCCTTTTCCCATATGAACTTCGCTCAGATGGGTAATCAACATCTGTAGATCGGGAAAGACATGTCCGCAATTAGTCCATAAACATACCCGGTATTCCCCCTGGTTAGCTTCTGGAAGCAGACGGTGTGTCGGGTCTGGTGGGCTTTCTATTAATAGTTTGGATGCGTTTTCCAAGAAGTCTTGATCAAAATAAGCACCATCATCTTGTGGTTCGAACAAACTTTTATGATTGAAAAGCTCGTTGCTTATAGACCCATTTTCGGCTGTGTTCCTGTTAGACTGGTAAAAAGTAGATGTCTGCAATACGTTGGTGTTCTCAGTCTCAGGTACAATAGAAAGTGAGAGAAGGATGTCCATATCGTTTTGAGTAAGTTGGTTCAAGAGAAAACCGTCCAGTTGATTGCTTGGTACATTTTGCACTGACAGGCTTGGATCAAAATTGTTTGCATTGGAAGCTACAACTTTATCTTGAGCGTTTTCTTCTAAATTGTTACCATACAGTTGTTGATCGAATATAAAAGCAGGTGACATGGACGAGAAACCTTCATTGTTGGAATTGCTATTTTCTCCAAGTGATTTTAGGGGAAAAGGTGATGCATTAGTCTGTAAAAGGAGCATGTCAGTGGATACAGCATTGGTTGTGCTTGAGTATTTTTTAGATCCTTCAGGCCGATATTCTACTGTATTGTTCATTTGCTTTTTTGCGTGATTCACTACGCATCTAAAAATAATTCAGATAAAATAAGAATAACTGAAAAAGTATGTATTAAAAAAAAATAAAAAAGTAAAAAATAAAAACATGCATCACTTGTTGTAAACAGCTCATACGGGTTACACATTCGTATACCAGTAGTAAGACGATGACGCTTTTCTTGTTTTTTCTCTTTTTGATTTGATCATTGTGTGTTTTGATATATCCATGACTTCACTCGCAATAAGCTTAAATTTCAGGGTTCCTTTTTTTTGGGGAAAGTAGGTTACATTTGCGGTCTTTGCTTTTTTTTTAGACAAGACCTCCCACAATATATTTCTCACACAAAACAGACAAAAAGCACTTTATGCAACATTCCGTTATAAAACTCTAAAAAAAAAAAAACCTTTTAGCAAACAACTTTGCCTCTTGAGACGGTATATACCCAATAACTGTAGAAAAACGTTCTATAAAACCATTTGGTTGGACAGGTTTTGTTTTATCTCTTTTGATGGGGTTAAGAATCGTAAGCGTACCATATCAACTGGAACAGACTTGCTTAAAGATACAATCATGCACATGCACTGTCTTTTGATAGCATACAATCAAAGTATACTAATTTACAAAAAAACTACATAATATATTTAAAAAAGCGAGCAAAAATAAACTTTAATACTATCCGCAAAGTAGATCTTTATATGTACACTACAGGATACCACTGTTTCAGTAAAACCGCCTTTACTTGGTTACAATGACAGTCCAGGGATATGCCTTGTTAAGGTCTTTATTATATTTCTAAAAATAAAAGAGGGGTAAACATTTTCTAGAGGGTCTTTAGATGATCTTTTTTTATTTCAGTGATACTCGCTTTGACGATCACCTTTATAGCTTAAAATCTACTTTCTAGCGTTCAATAGACCCAAAAAAAATATAAAAACAGAACGATCGAAACCATACTTCAAGAGTCTACAATCTTGATTATTTGCATTGCTTTGTCTCCCCAAAATAAATACGCTCCTCAAGCAAGAACAAAGCATAAGGGGGAGGAAGACTTATCCAATGCATAAAAAAATGATAAGCTTTAATAAAAAAATCCTAAACGCTACTATTAATGGCTTTTGTTAGGTTACATTGATTTGCTTTTTTTTTTTTGAAAACACATTTAAGCACAACTCTTTACTGCTGAAATGAAAAACTTTAGCTATAAACGATTTTGAGGTAAATTAAATAAACAATAAAACCTTTTTTTGCAAGAAACTTGCATTCTCTACCCAAGACTAATCCAGGCTGGGCAGCTCAATTGCATATATTGCTATTGTTTGTCTGTAGTCCCCCTTACCGTGACATGAACCGTAATTTGGGTTATTCAATTTTAACTCGAGGCTTTTGCGTTATCAATGTCTGCTTTATCTGCCAAACTTCATTTCAAAAAATGCTTTTATCTCGTTAGAGACTGCAAACAAGAATAGAGTGGAAGTAGAGTCTGAACTTAGAGTTGTTTGAAACGCTCCTCCTTTTTTTTTGGATTGTCAGCCGTTTGAACACTTGTGGCAAACAAGTGCTTAGCTATACTACAGTGACTTTGTCCACATTCTTTTTTTAAACGCAGAACGAAAAAAGCAAAAAGGAAAAAATTTCAATGTCCGTCTCGAGGGTTTTTTTTTTTTTGGTTTTTCATTTAGTTATGTAATTTAAATAGACAGAATGTGGATAAGTCTACGATTTCGGCGGCAGATAGATTAGCTGCACGCTAAATAGATACGACCATCTTGTGAGTTCGATCTTATACTTTCAAAGACAAAGAAAAAAGAGATCTTTTTTCTTTAGCGTCCTTTAATCATATTTGATTAAGTTAATATCGAATAAGAAAAGAAAAAAAACTGCTGGGGTTACCTTGGTTTTTATAGTTGCGGTCGGAGCAAGCAAACCATTGGAAGTGTGACTATGAAGTTTTCCCGCGCTTTCTATAAATTTTTTTCCCTTATTTGGTGACCATTTGATCCATTCTGTTTGTAGTAACGAACGGCTCCTTTTCGAGGGAGGGGAAACGCAAAATTCGACCGTTTAACACAGATACAACCTGTGAAAACACAGAGGAGATAGAGATGGTGCCATTTTGTTTGTTTTTGAAAACAAAAAGGTGTTCCATTCATTAAATATGAATCATAAAAAAGAGGAGAATACATTGCATAAACACAACCTTTAATAGAAAAAAAAAAGACTTGGATGATAATTGAGCACGCAAAATTACGTTAATTATCAAAGTTCTCAATCCAAGGCAATTGTTTTTGTGGGCGGGGGTACCGAGAATAAGTGACAGGAAAAGGGTCTATAAAACTTTTTATGTCAAGAAATGCTATGACCGATCTAGCAAAGTAAAGGACATGTACTCGGATCCCTTATTCTCCTTTTCTTCCCCTATTGTTTCTTTTTTTTAATGAAAAAAAAAGACTGTTGGTTCCCCAATCGTTTTATTACTATTTTATCCTGTTTTTCTAATACAAGATTCTTAACCAAGAAACATCAAAATAGTGGCAATTATAATTATATGGGTCTTTTGACCTATCGTAACTTTTGTAAACCCAACTCGGCTAAATTACAATCTCCGCTTTGTCCTGCCACTGTCACCGTGGCAACCCATAAACGGATGTAATTGGGAAAAAGGGGAAGTTACTTGGCTACATCCGAACTACCTAGAAACGAAAAAAGGTACCAAGTTTATATATATAGAAGATCTAGAGTGCCCCCACTCCTCCCCTCCATTCTTCTCCTCTTTAATATGCCTTTGATAAAATATACTTTGGTAATTATTTTCCAATGGGGAGTATGCATATAGAGTATAAAAGAAATAGAATCTATTCATTAAAAGACTCGTTCTGATTATCGTTCAATTTCAAAACCAATAAAAGCTTAGTTTCTTTATTTGTTTGAAAACAAGCCGCAATTGTAAGTAGCAAAAAAGTATACAATGCAGGTTAACTGACTGTAATCTATAAAAGGTAGTATTGCTAATAATCAACACTGATACTCAAAAAGCTATCAGAGTCCTTGCGGTTTTCTCTCCTTTTGTAATTAATGGCAACAACTGTTGAATTAAAAAAAGTTTATCTCCTGAATACAAGATTTATATATAATAGCCCTTTCAATAGTTTTCTTTTCATTTGCATATATTTTTTCTATCATCAAAGCGTCGAACGCATTCTTTTTTATTTATACATCTTGAGCCGGTCTCTTCTCTCTCTCTCTCTCTCTCTCTCTCTCTACTATTAAAATATCTTTTATCGACATGTATAGATACTACTCAGCATTAACATGGACTACATGTTTTATTTTTCTCTTTGTTTCTTTGGCTGATTGTCAGCCAATATTGAGAACCAGAGATCTCAAGTCATGTTACAAAAAGGCATCCCTAACACAGTATTGGATACCTAAAGAAGGAGATCTGGACATGTTGAACAATGGCAAAAGAGTCACCCTGACAGGTATCAAGAATAAACTGCTCAAGACAGATAAAGGAGAAACCATTGCTAAAGTGTCAGAACATACATATGAGGTACATATATATATATATATATATATAGACAGCTTTCGCTGACAACCCCTTTCTTAGAAATTTCAAATGGAAGGTACAGGCTTACTTCAAAATGGAGTCATGGTAAATCTAGATCACGGCGATGACACCTTTCTAAAAGTCAATCGCCAAAAATCACCTTATGGTCTGGGTGGAGGCGATAACAATTCTTTAACGCCTTGGGTCAGTGTGGCCTCCAACGATATCAAACTGGGCACCAAACTCTATATAAAACAACTGGATGGTGTCAAGTTACCCGATGGTAAAAAGCACAATGGTTGTGTTCGAGTGGATGATGAAGGTTGGAGTTTTGGTAGTTGTCAACTCGATTTTTTTACCCTTCAGTTCTCTGCTTATGAAAAATTACAAAACAAACTACCCGGCAAAGTCGTTGTGGAAGAAAAGGATTGCAAAGTATTGGATTATGTTACTTCGGCTGTAAAAAACTGGGCTGTCATCTAAATAATCTCTCTCGCTTGTACTATTATCGTTTCTTTGTTTGTTATTTTTAAATGTACTTGTTTTTTCTTTTTCTTTTTCTTTTTTTATCTTTTTTATCTTTTTTTTTTTATATTTATTTTCTTTCATTTTCAATTGGTTTAACCAATGAGTGGAAAGAACAATATGAATTCTATTTATTCTTTTAACCAAAACGATGGATTTTGGTATTTTCTCAAGAAATAAACGTCGGAAATAAAATAGAACTAGCTCACTAAAATTAGCAGGAAAATTGTATCAAATTGTCCCATGTCCTCTACTTTTGTTTTTGTACCTCTCTCCCTCTAACAAATGTGCAGCATAATGATGAGTACCTTTTATATAAGGACGGACAGTAAAACATTCTTAATAAAGATGAAAGAGTTTGTGTTCCATTCGAAGATGTTTCAATACGTCGATGATTCCAATATGGTTCTTGGAATAATAACTAATCGACCTAAGCATTAAACAATTTGAAAAATTACAAAAGACCAGTTAAGAAACAGTCGAGACCTAGCAATTTGAAGTCGTCATTGAATTTATACAGTGACTCTGCCAAAGAAACATTCAAAGACCATGTGCTCGAAAAGTCTTCAAGAATGTGGACCAGTGGCCAAAGTTGCAAAAGACATAAGCATTAATCACCGTATTTTTCTAAGATAGCGAAAGTATTACAAAGAGATAGAGTAGGTTAAATATAAGAGTCTGAACAAAGCAGCAATCCAAAAAGTTCTTTTACAACTAAAAATAATGAGCATTTGAAAGAGCTAATTGATAACGATCCTCGAGTTACATTCAGACAGCACAACAAATAGTCTAACTAAACAATTTCAACACAAAGGTCACCACTGAGAAAAAACGAAGTTTAAAACTGAAATCAGAAATCCAATGGGAAGCCTACATGCAAAATTCGAGTGCTTTATGGAATGGAAAAGGTTCTGATCTCGATTTTACCAAAAACTGTATTTTCATCGAGGAACCCGTTTATTGTGTTAATACGATAAATTTAGCAAAGCCAAAAAGCGGCAGCTCTGCTATAGCAAAACAATCGAAAATTAAAGCGCATTCTCATACAGTTATCAGGGCTGTTCATTCGTCTTACATCGTTCACGCTATCCTGAGAAAACCGTGACCAAGAAAAGAAAATATGCTGCCAAAAAAAGAGAGAAAATTCAATTAGAAAACTGCACCTAAGATTAGTCCAGAGGCTTCAGAAGCTGACGACGTTATTACCGACAATAATTCAGCGCCAAAAGATATGACCACTGCTCACTTTATCAAGTTTATGGCGAACTTCTTAGTGTAATAGATTTTGGCGAAACTTTTAAGGGAATTTACACCATTATGGATAATGCTTCTATTCATAAATTTGAGTCGATGTTACGGAGAGTAGAAAGTAAAGACTGTAAAGCCATGTACCTCCCCATTGAACAGTTTTGAGTAACAGTTAAAGGAAATAGGAAGCGCAGTCAGTTTGTGAGTGATGAGTGTTTATTCGGTAGGATTTCTAATGTCTGTAGCGATGTACTCATCAGTGGTCTTTATAGCTTATGTAGTCATTCTAAGCGCCAGATCGTAAAGTGCTATTATGAAACACCAAACCAACGCGCCCGTATCTCTTTAAAATGAATTAAACGACAAACGTCTATGATAAACTTTACTACAAAGCCTATTTGGTTCTGAGAGTACTACGATTTTTTTTATTCCCTTTATTTTATTTTTTCTAAAGGGCAGGAGAATAGAATTTGTATTTGATATTCTTCTTGCTCTTCTGTAAATATTGCTTCTCTTATTCTATTATTCTTTGTGCTAATCGAAAAACTTGAGTGAAATAATCCATCCGTTGGAAAAATGTATGAGGGACCAACAGCTTTCCGGTATTATTAAATCCTTAACTTCCGACTCTAACATTTTTGCAACGCCGTTAGTTTTTTTTTTTTACTCCAATGTCTTTATTGTATCTTTTAAATAGCTCAAAACGATCAACATCTGTTGCCAATAGAAAAGATGAAACGGTACTCGCTATATATACATTGTCTTTTACACATATACCGCCAATATGGACATTCCTCTTTTTGTGTGGTTCTGTTTGGGCACAAGCGCTGACTTTATTTAGTTTTTAAAAAAAAGCTACTACAAATCAAATAGACTTGTTGCCATAAACTTTATAGGTAAACTATAGACATATTGTATCCCTTCTCACTTGGTTTTATATTAATAGATACAACTGGATATGTAACATTAAAAGATAGCTGTGTCAAGCGATTCAAAAATAGGGTGTTTTGGAGTAAATTGAAAACGTGTGGCGATACTCCCCCCAAGAGAAAAAAAAAGAAGAAATAGGGTAAGAATCCCATATCCAATGAGGTTCAGTTTATTTATTTATTTGACTGTACATTATTTACGTTTAAAGAAGAAAAAATTTACAAAGTCTATCCTTTATACGTTCTTTTTTCTTTGCAGTTCAGATTTACGTTCAGGCCATTCCCATTCGAATATCGCAAAGTGTCTTTCACAGCGCGGACAACGTTTCGGCGACCAATCGGTAAAAACAGCGCTCGGACTCCAGGCCCAAGTGGCAAGTTCGCCGGAGCCTCCGGGTATGGAAGCGAGGGGGGAATGGCAGGCGATACAGTCAAGCGCGGATGGTTTCTTTTTCTTTTTGGGCAGGGATAGTGAACTATCGGATAGAAAGGAAGTGACGGAGGAAAGATCAGAGATATCGTCGAGGAACCTGTCCAGCAGATCGTCTTTTTCTTTTTCGGGCGAGCCCGGTGAAAGGGCTACGGCTGAGTCGGCTTTTGTCGACAGGGGAGGTGAATAAAGCTCAGAAGAATGAACGACGATGGTCTTTTCGAGGTCCAGCAGGTTCAGCAAGGGATTGCAGATGAAATCGATACTCATCACCCGTTGTTTCTTACGCTCCGACATGTCTATTCGGTGTGAGTTTTGTTTTGTTATTGTCGTACAAACCTGCTTCTATCATCGTTGCCTTTCGCTTCCTTTCTCCCTTCTCACACGTACTACATTTGCATTCACAGTTCCTTTCGCCAAAGTAATGATCGCCATAATAAACTGTGATTTCCTCTCCACATCGAATCTCTCGCCTGACCTGCAATAGGATAGAATTCTCTTCGTACATCACAAACTACACACAGTAAGCACACGTTGTATCATCCCGGCTTACCTTGCAATTCGCCTCACAATCATGGTTGACAAACCTCGCAGGCCCCAACACCCCATGCTCAAAGTCAGCCAAACCCGTCAAATAGACTATCTCATCCCCTCTACACCAATCCCGGGTAGCCAGCATACAAGCCTCTGTTTTTCTTTCTGAATACCGTGTTGTCTCGCTCAGTTCATACCCTGCGTTCGGCATATACCTTTGGGGTTTGTAAACAAAACGGGTTCCGTCCAAGATTTAGAAAGAACTTACATGCATAGGTAACGTTCCATGAGTTGAATAAAGTCTTGTGTTTGTTTTGATGTCTTACAAGATAAATAGTGTTTGAAATAATCCATTCTATACACATAGCTGGGTTAGATCCAAAAGAGAGAAAGGGACTTACTCGAGCAGTTCATCTACGGCTTCGGTTGTTCTGGATCGCTCAAGCACATGCTTACGTACGATGGCTAGTATCTTGGTATTACGTATTCTAGGTGTGCGGTAGAGCTGGTTGGTTTTGGTGGTGGTAAACCAAAGATGTAGATTGTCCAGAAAAAGATGAGTTAGCAGATCATCGTACTGGGTGGATGCCTTGAAGTCCATCAGAATAAATAAATAGATGAGTAATAATGATAATAATAATAAAAAAATATTCTATAGAAAAGAAAGACAACCGAACAAGTGTAAATCTTTATGATGAAATCATTAACACTCCGTTTGCATCATCATTATTATCATCATCATCAGCTTTTTTTTCTCACCCAACACGAAGCGCTGTGGTACAAGTCATGGTTGGCGCAGATGATGATTTCGTCCCCCTTTTGATCAACAAAAACATAAGCGGAGGGAGGGATTTGTTGTTTTCAAAAACAGTGAAAAACTTTTTTTTTGTTTATTAAAAAGAATGCGTACACAGAAAACAAAACAAAAAAACAAATAGATTGTTTGTCATATATAAATAAATGGCTGGGGGATATGTATGTATGTGTATGTGTATGTGTTAAAAGATATTAGGTGAGATAGGAAGGAGCGTAGGTGTAACTGGATGCTTTGGAGAGCTGGAGATGAGCAGGCGTAAACGTATCGTGGGCATGAAAAGACGAGCAGTTGGAAGCAATATCGGATGGGGTATGGGTATCATCAACAAGTGAGGGCATTGATAGCTCAACATGCTTCTTGCGGGTCTTGTCGCGCTCGGCCAATAGGATTTGAGCCTCCAGTTCATAATTGCGGCTTGGATCAATCGGCTCAGGTTCTTCGGTAAAATAGCCAAGCTCTTCAAAGAAAACATGGGCATCGGTGGTGGTACAGACAAGATGGTTTTCAGCGTCCACTGTGCATTCTTCAGGACTGAGGGTCACGATCGTAGCCAAGTTCTCTTGACATTCGCTGTCGTCCACCCAATAATACGTCTCCTCTTCTTGATCCAATCGATAGTCGTAATCGTCGTCTTCGGGTGTTAGGCTTAGGAATTCTATCGACATGTTGCTTTCATAGAACAATAAAAAGCAAGCAAAAAAAAAACAAAAAAAAAACAAAAGCTAATTAAAATAAAATATTAAATAATTTATTTTATAGAAGAAAAAGGGCAAAATAAGAATGGATTCCATTTATATATCAAAAAGCTTGCTCTGTTTCCTCTTCTTCTTGTCCCAATCTCCGACTCGGGTAAACAAGGGTGCTCTTATAGTATCTTGATCGATATCGCTCAGGTTGGGTGGCTAGTGTTATTTCCCCCCAAAAAAAATAAGAGCACTAAAAACTTTCCTCTCTTCAAGCAACTGCTTGATTCCGCAAGTTTTCCAGCTTTTTTTTTATTTTAAAAAATAAAAAGAGAAAAAGAAATAAAAACAGATTCTATAAAAAATAGGCATACTTTTTTTCGGGAAGCCTTCCTTAATTAGTTTGGCTTCTCAAAATAAAAAAAATATAGTAAGACTGGAAAATGTTGGTTTTTTTAAAAAAAGGGTTTGGAGCTTACCAAAAAAAGTATTGGTCAAAAATTGAAAAATGGTTGGACATTTTTAAATGTCTTTGACTTGGTTGGAAAATTGTTTTGAGCAATTGAAGTAGCTCATTAAAATTCTACTTTATCTCGACAATTGTTGATATGACACTTAGATTGGCTACAAAACCCATGATTAATAAAACGTGCATTATTATAAGCATCGGCAATTCTCTGGAATAAGCTGTCTATATCCATGATATCAAGCATCTTGTTCATGAACTTTATGAAATAGGTCGTAGTAGTGCTTTTATAAAGAGGCTTGTTGTACTCCCTGCAATCGCTGCTTTCAATCTCGACATATTCTATGACAATAATGGCTTTGTCTTTTGCTGGCTTTCCCTTCTTTGATTTTTCATTCTTATTTGTCTGAGCCTTTTGTACTTTTCCTTTGTTGATAGGGGCTTCTTCATTATGAATTCTTTTCAACTTCCACAATGACAAGTATTCCTAGAGTTGGTCTTGTCCAATTGTTCTTCATATTTATATTGATTCTAGTCTCATCAATAAATATACCGTTTGTACCATAGGTTAACATCCTTGCACTCCATGAACCATTCATATATCTTTTGTAGGCTTTTAACTGAATTTTTAATCTTAGGTTCAAGAGTTGGTCTCTTCACGAAAATAAACACGTTGTTTTCAAATACTGATTCATTTAAGATTCAGAAATTGAAAAGCCTTCAAACCTAAATTTCAACAGATTACTAATTCCAACAACACAAAGTTATGAGTCTTTTTCGACTATCCCTTGGATGTTTTTCACGCGAGCCTCAATAAAATCGCTAGGCCTACCTATGTTTTTTTTTTTTAGACTTCTTATAGGGCGCCTCCTTCATTTTCTACTATTGTTTTCATTAACAAACAGCAGTACTAGGCTTTGCTCCTAAATTCCTAGCAATCGCTGCTACTATTCCTCTTTTGACAGGCAATTCAATCATTCGACTGATAAACTTCTCTCTCCTGCGACCATCATAAGCTCATAAGCACTACTAGCTGTAGACTTGACCAATTTGATCTCATTAACAAGCATATCTTACATTTCAGTATCTACTTTATCTTCGAATTTGGTAGTCAAGTGGGCAGCAGCCTGGCTCGCTATAGTAGCAGGAACTGTATTCTGATCGATAGTTTCTGTTAATACACTTTCCATTGTGTCCGCAACTTTTTCTCTATTCTCATTATAAATATGTTCTTGCCCGTCTTTATAATAAAAGTATTCTGGCTCATACTTTTTGATTATTATGTTCATATAGTGACAAAAATGTTTTCTTTTTGTAAAGAGAGAAGGAGTGAGCTTGTATCATAGGCAACGAAAACAGATTATCTTCAGAAGCACTCAAAACAATTTTTTTTTTTTGGTCAGTAAAGTCTTTAGTTGAACAGTATAATTTATAATGAAATAAAGTGGATAACTATATGAATCAAATAAAAGAGACTGTCGGTTTGAGATACTTATAGTATTCACGGTAAATATAGGGCCGCTCACATTCAGAAGGATCTTGCATTGTTTTGATAATTGATTCCTATTATGTGTTCGAATTAAATGACCGTTTAGCGTCTATAATAACAATGACTTTACCTTAAAACTGAATAAAATTTCCAGTGAGTCTTCAATTGAAGTATATGTCGACTTTAAAGTAGGAAGCGCTATTTTTCTCAATAGTACAAAGTCGTATCCGTTTTTCTTCGAAAAAGAGCTACGGTATAGCTCCATAGTATTGCCAACAACAAATACGCCAAAAACGTAGAATTCTCTTATTGACTTTGCTTCCTTAATTCTATAGTGAAGCTGCTTTTTCAGTCGCTCTCCCAAACGCGCTCTATCTTCTTCTTGTAGCCTTTCACCAACACCATCGATTTTGACCTCCCCACAGCCTAGTTCTTGATTATTGCTATATATCAAGAAGTCATGGGTCACTGTCTTTCCGCCTGTATCTTTGTTTGTCATAGAAGGCCTTTCCCTGTATGAAAAAAATAGATGAGAATTGATCATTTCTAAATTAAAACAAGACGTACCAAGCAACATTGATCTCTGATTTAGAATTGAAAACAAATCTTAGAAGTATAGATATGTTTTGCACTAAATAATCAATTTCAGAATGCTTGCTTCTGGAAATCAAAGGCAACCTATCTAGCGTTTCTGTTAAACTCACTAAAAACACCCCCAAGTTTCGCTGAAAAATGTCTTCTTCTGTTGAGGGATCATTCGGGGTGAACTGAGAGGGAAAGTATTCTGTTTTTGCTAATTTCGACTTAAGAAATTGTAAATTTCAATTAATCATGTACACTTGTTTACAATCTTACTCTTCTCCATTTTCTTATTTCAGTGTATGTTTGGTCAGAAAAAGCATAGGGCTGAAGTGTAATTTCTACAGGACAATTTTCGTAACACTTGATCGAAGACAAAAATCTAAAGTATATATGTGAGTAAACCAAATTTAGGAGATACAAATTATGGGCTTACAATCTTTCATCCAGGCTTAGATCATTGTCCATGTTTCGAGCTGATACTTTACTGGCCAGAGTTATATCATCAAACTCATTTAATTCCAAAATGTATCGACGTTGTTTAAACAATTCACCATAGTTAGAAGATGGTTCAGTTAATTCGAAGGACTCATCTGTTGTATCAGTAAGAAACGATGTAGGCTCCGGTTCACCCGCTGATAAAGATTCTGGTGATTCACTTCCTTATAGTTTAAAAATATATTAGTATTTTTCTATTTTGGCCGTGTAACATCGGTCGCTTACTCTGGTTTGATCTTGGCATTTCTTCTGTTTCTTCCAACACTCTTTTACTAGGGATAACATTAAGAGTACCACTACACATATCGCCTAAGAAGCCAACTGTTCCATAGTTGTAGTAGTTTGTTTCTGGCGATCGTTGTTGTTGTTGTTTCTCTTGTGGTGACAGTGTTTCCTGTTCAAGTTATCAAAAAATTAAGCTAGGTTTTGCTTTAAAAAAGAGATACGACTTACACAGTCTTGGGTTAATTTTTCTAAAACTTGAGTTTTTTCTTCTGAGAGATCGCTTAAGCGTGCTAACGTATGTAAGCAATGTTTGTATTTGATATAGATAGAGACTGGCTTAGGTTTAGACCTCTTTTTCATCGTATGTTCTTTAAAGGATTCAAAATCCCACTTAGAAACTGGAGCGTATCTAAAGTACTCAATTTCTGAATTTTTTGACGAGAAATTGGGAGTAGGCGCTTTGTTTTCCATATTATAGATAAAGTTTCTGTGGTATGTAAAAACAGTATTAAAAAAAAAGAAAGTTTTTTTTGGTTGTTTGTGGATACGATGCCTTGCGAATAAATTTGCGCACATTTTTTTTTTAATTTGCGCTGCCAATAAAAAATCAAGATGCTTCCAAAGTGGAAGCGAGTAACCAGTATCACACTTCAAGCTGCCAGATCATTCTTTTTGTTGTTTTATCATACTTGCACTACGTATATATAAACAACTTTTTGACTATAATATTGACTCTATCTTCGTGAGAACGCAATAAAACAACAATAATAAAGACAAGAGGAAGGCGGGAACAACACAGATACTTTGTTCTCGCATAATGTTTTCAATACTCCATATTATTCGTATCTACATAACAGAGCCTAGCCGTGTTTTTTGATGTCGCAACAGGTTTTTTTTCAGTACGCAAATTAACTTTTTCGAGTACGCAAATAGTTTTTTCATCGTGCACGAAGCACCCTATCGTAAAGTTCCCTAATATGGGAACGTCTTCCTTAAATTTCTAAAAGTACATTGAATAGCTCAGTCAGCTATTATTCAGCCAAGTCATGTTCATTGTTCCTCTAACACCACAAAGCTTATCAACAACATCCAATAGTTCAAAATCAGACAATATATGTCAGTAGCTTTATTTTTATTGGTTAAAAACGCCTTCCAACGTACATTTTCAAGTTTGTCGCGAGAGTGTTTCATTAGAATCGGTGGACTAATTAGAACTTTGATTGATTATACTCTGTCTTCTACAAAATGCTAGAGTATTCTTTCTTAGACATGCCACATACTCAAAGAAAATCTCTAGCATTGACGAAATGAAACAATCAAAAGACATTAATACCTATATTCATTTCAAATTGATAAAAGGAATTCTTAATTCTCTCTAGAACCATCTTCCTGATACTTCAACCTAATCCTAGGATACCTATTAGCTGACGCACCACTCTCATTTTACATCCTCTGTGACGTTGATGCATAAATTTTGATGACGTTAGCTATTCAATTTTTTTCTTCTGATTGGCGACGGTTACAAAAAAAATATTGTTTTTTGCGAAACAATTCTTCATCCGGCGTGACAATGATCCTTTAAAAGAATTGGTTTGTCTGCTATTTTTAAATACACTTGCAATCCTTTAAGCTAAGTATTCCTAATTATTCTTTACTGTTTTATACTAATACAATTATTTGATAGGTTCTTTTTTTTTTTTTTACATGCAACTTTAATGGGCAGACTCGGTCTAAGCATTTATGCTTATTCGACAATAGGACTACGTTATTGAGGGACATAGGAAGATAACGTCTCTGGTCTGACAATTCTCTCTGACTCGACCCATTCCCAGGCGTGACAATACCCCTTTAACATTGTTAATCGGCGGTTAAGAGAATTGGTTTATCATTAAAGTTGCGTTAGCAGAACAGACTCGGTCTAAGCATTTATGCTTATTCGACAATAGGACTACGTTATTGAGGGACATAGGAAGATAACGTCTCTGGTCTGACAATTCTCTCTGACTCGACCCATTCCCAGGCGTGACAATACCCCTTTAACATTGTTAATCGGCGGTTAAGAGAATTGGCTTGTCTGCTATTTTTAAATACACTTGCAATCCTTTAAGCTAAGTATTCCTAATTATTCTTTACTGTTTTATACTAATACAATTATTTGATAGGTTCTTTTTTTTTTTTTTACATGCAACTTTAATGGGCAGACTCGGTCTAAGCATTTATGCTTATTCGACAATAGGACTACGTTATTGAGGGACATAGGAAGATAACGTCTCTGGTCTGACAATTCTCTCTGACTCGACCCATTCCCAGGCGTGACAATACCCCTTTAACATTGTTAATCGGCGGTTAAGAGAATTGGTTTATCATTAAAGTTGCGTTAGCAGAACAGACTCGGTCTAAGCATTTATGCTTATTCGACAATAGGACTACGTTATTGAGGGACATAGGAAGATAACGTCTCTGGTCTGACAATTCTCTCTGACTCGACCCATTCCCAGGCGTGACAATACCCCTTTAACATTGTTAATCGGCGGTTAAGAGAATTGGCTTGTCTGCTATTTTTAAATACACTTGCAATCCTTTAAGCTAAGTATTCCTAATTATTCTTTACTGTTTTATACTAATACAATTATTTGATAGGTTCTTTTTTTTTTTTTTACATGCAACTTTAATGGGCAGACTCGGTCTAAGCATTTATGCTTATTCGACAATAGGACTACGTTATTGAGGGACATAGGAAGATAACGTCTCTGGTCTGACAATTCTCTCTGACTCGACCCATTCCCAGGCGTGACAATACCCCTTTAACATTGTTAATCGGCGGTTAAGAGAATTGGTTTATCATTAAAGTTGCGTTAGCAGAACAGACTCGGTCTAAGCATTTATGCTTATTCGACAATAGGACTACGTTATTGAGGGACATAGGAAGATAACGTCTCTGGTCTGACAATTCTCTCTGACTCGACCCATTCCCAGGCGTGACAATACCCCTTTAACATTGTTAATCGGCGGTTAAGAGAATTGGCTTGTCTGCTATTTTTAAATACACTTGCAATCCTTTAAGCTAAGTATTCCTAATTATTCTTTACTGTTTTATACTAATACAATTATTTGATAGGTTCTTTTTTTTTTTTTTACATGCAACTTTAATGGGCAGACTCGGTCTAAGCATTTATGCTTATTCGACAATAGGACTACGTTATTGAGGGACATAGGAAGATAACGTCTCTGGTCTGACAATTCTCTCTGACTCGACCCATTCCCAGGCGTGACAATACCCCTTTAACATTGTTAATCGGCGGTTAAGAGAATTGGTTTATCATTAAAGTTGCGTTAGCAGAACAGACTCGGTCTAAGCATTTATGCTTATTCGACAATAGGACTACGTTATTGAGGGACATAGGAAGATAACGTCTCTGGTCTGACAATTCTCTCTGACTCGACCCATTCCCAGGCGTGACAATACCCCTTTAACATTGTTAATCGGCGGTTAAGAGAATTGGCTTGTCTGCTATTTTTAAATACACTTGCAATCCTTTAAGCTAAGTATTCCTAATTATTCTTTACTGTTTTATACTAATACAATTATTTGATAGGTTCTTTTTTTTTTTTTTACATGCAACTTTAATGGGCAGACTCGGTCTAAGCATTTATGCTTATTCGACAATAGGACTACGTTATTGAGGGACATAGGAAGATAACGTCTCTGGTCTGACAATTCTCTCTGACTCGACCCATTCCCAGGCGTGACAATACCCCTTTAACATTGTTAATCGGCGGTTAAGAGAATTGGTTTATCATTAAAGTTGCGTTAGCAGAACAGACTCGGTCTAAGCATTTATGCTTATTCGACAATAGGACTACGTTATTGAGGGACATAGGAAGATAACGTCTCTGGTCTGACAATTCTCTCTGACTCGACCCATTCCCAGGCGTGACAATACCCCTTTAACATTGTTAATCGGCGGTTAAGAGAATTGGCTTGTCTGCTATTTTTAAATACACTTGCAATCCTTTAAGCTAAGTATTCCTAATTATTCTTTACTGTTTTATACTAATACAATTATTTGATAGGTTCTTTTTTTTTTTTTTACATGCAACTTTAATGGGCAGACTCGGTCTAAGCATTTATGCTTATTCGACAATAGGACTACGTTATTGAGGGACATAGGAAGATAACGTCTCTGGTCTGACAATTCTCTCTGACTCGACCCATTCCCAGGCGTGACAATACCCCTTTAACATTGTTAATCGGCGGTTAAGAGAATTGGTTTATCATTAAAGTTGCGTTAGCAGAACAGACTCGGTCTAAGCATTTATGCTTATTCGACAATAGGACTACGTTATTGAGGGACATAGGAAGATAACGTCTCTGGTCTGACAATTCTCTCTGACTCGACCCATTCCCAGGCGTGACAATACCCCTTTAACATTGTTAATCGGCGGTTAAGAGAATTGGCTTGTCTGCTATTTTTAAATACACTTGCAATCCTTTAAGCTAAGTATTCCTAATTATTCTTTACTGTTTTATACTAATACAATTATTTGATAGGTTCTTTTTTTTTTTTTTACATGCAACTTTAATGGGCAGACTCGGTCTAAGCATTTATGCTTATTCGACAATAGGACTACGTTATTGAGGGACATAGGAAGATAACGTCTCTGGTCTGACAATTCTCTCTGACTCGACCCATTCCCAGGCGTGACAATACCCCTTTAACATTGTTAATCGGCGGTTAAGAGAATTGGTTTATCATTAAAGTTGCGTTAGCAGAACAGACTCGGTCTAAGCATTTATGCTTATTCGACAATAGGACTACGTTATTGAGGGACATAGGAAGATAACGTCTCTGGTCTGACAATTCTCTCTGACTCGACCCATTCCCAGGCGTGACAATACCCCTTTAACATTGTTAATCGGCGGTTAAGAGAATTGGCTTGTCTGCTATTTTTAAATACACTTGCAATCCTTTAAGCTAAGTATTCCTAATTATTCTTTACTGTTTTATACTAATACAATTATTTGATAGGTTCTTTTTTTTTTTTTTACATGCAACTTTAATGGGCAGACTCGGTCTAAGCATTTATGCTTATTCGACAATAGGACTACGTTATTGAGGGACATAGGAAGATAACGTCTCTGGTCTGACAATTCTCTCTGACTCGACCCATTCCCAGGCGTGACAATACCCCTTTAACATTGTTAATCGGCGGTTAAGAGAATTGGTTTATCATTAAAGTTGCGTTAGCAGAACAGACTCGGTCTAAGCATTTATGCTTATTCGACAATAGGACTACGTTATTGAGGGACATAGGAAGATAACGTCTCTGGTCTGACAATTCTCTCTGACTCGACCCATTCCCAGGCGTGACAATACCCCTTTAACATTGTTAATCGGCGGTTAAGAGAATTGGCTTGTCTGCTATTTTTAAATACACTTGCAATCCTTTAAGCTAAGTATTCCTAATTATTCTTTACTGTTTTATACTAATACAATTATTTGATAGGTTCTTTTTTTTTTTTTTACATGCAACTTTAATGGGCAGACTCGGTCTAAGCATTTATGCTTATTCGACAATAGGACTACGTTATTGAGGGACATAGGAAGATAACGTCTCTGGTCTGACAATTCTCTCTGACTCGACCCATTCCCAGGCGTGACAATACCCCTTTAACATTGTTAATCGGCGGTTAAGAGAATTGGTTTATCATTAAAGTTGCGTTAGCAGAACAGACTCGGTCTAAGCATTTATGCTTATTCGACAATAGGACTACGTTATTGAGGGACATAGGAAGATAACGTCTCTGGTCTGACAATTCTCTCTGACTCGACCCATTCCCAGGCGTGACAATACCCCTTTAACATTGTTAATCGGCGGTTAAGAGAATTGGCTTGTCTGCTATTTTTAAATGCACTTGCAAGCAATCCTTTAAAGTCGAGTATTATTAACTAATCTTAACTACCTTATGCTGATACAATTATTTAATAGATCTGACTGAAAATTACGAAAGGTGTCTTGATAGCTATGACCAAAATTCAAACGATAGTTTTGTTTTCTCTATGACACTATTATTTATTATACCGCATGACCTCATCCAAACCTCCCAAGAAGGTGTGATGGCTGTTACTTGAATGACTCTTGATGGCTTTTAAAAGAAAATGCTTTTTTTGCTCGATTCTTGAAGTATATTGGACATCGACTTATGAAGCCAGAAATAGCTGGACTCACCATTTAATGAAAATCACACAGCAATTAGATGGCTTAACTTGCAATGATCGCTAGAATTGAAAAAAACAACAGATTTTACAAATTGTACTATTCAATATAAATTATACTGTTCAACTAAAGACTTTACTGACCAAAAAAAAAAAATTGTTTTGAGTGCTTCTGAAGATAATCTGTTTTCGTTGCCTATGATACAAGCTCACTCCTTCTCTCTTTACAAAAAGAAAACATTTTTATCACTATATGAACATAATAATCAAAAAGTATGAGCCAGAATACTTTTATTATAAAGACGGGCAAGAACATATTTATAATGAGAATAGAGAAAAAGTTGCGGACACAATGGAAAGTGTATTAACAGAAACTATCGATCAGAATACAGTTCCTGCTACTATAGCGAGCCAGGCTGCTGCCCACTTGACTACCAAATTCGAAGATAAAGTAGATACTGAAATGTAAGATATGCTTGTTAATGAGATCAAATTGGTCAAGTCTACAGCTAGTAGTGCTTATGAGCTTATGATGGTCGCAGGAGAGAGAAGTTTATCAGTCGAATGATTGAATTGCCTGTCAAAAGAGGAATAGTAGCAGCGATTGCTAGGAATTTAGGAGCAAAGCCTAGTACTGCTGTTTGTTAATGAAAACAATAGTAGAAAATGAAGGAGGCGCCCTATAAGAAGTCTAAAAAAAAAAAACATAGGTAGGCCTAGCGATTTTATTGAGGCTCGCGTGAAAAACATCCAAGGGATAGTCGAAAAAGACTCATAACTTTGTGTTGTTGGAATTAGTAATCTGTTGAAATTTAGGTTTGAAGGCTTTTCAATTTCTGAATCTTAAATGAATCAGTATTTGAAAACAACGTGTTTATTTTCGTGAAGAGACCAACTCTTGAACCTAAGATTAAAAATTCAGTTAAAAGCCTACAAAAGATATATGAATGGTTCATGGAGTGCAAGGATGTTAACCTATGGTACAAACGGTATATTTATTGATGAGACTAGAATCAATATAAATATGAAGAACAATTGGACAAGACCAACTCTAGGAATACTTGTCATTGTGGAAGTTGAAAAGAATTCATAATGAAGAAGCCCCTATCAACAAAGGAAAAGTACAAAAGGCTCAGACAAATAAGAATGAAAAATCAAAGAAGGGAAAGCCAGCAAAAGACAAAGCCATTATTGTCATAGAATATGTCGAGATTGAAAGCAGCGATTGCAGGGAGTACAACAAGCCTCTTTATAAAAGCACTACTACGACCTATTTCATAAAGTTCATGAACAAGATGCTTGATATCATGGATATAGACAGCTTATTCCAGAGAATTGCCGATGCTTATAATAATGCACGTTTTATTAATCATGGGTTTTGTAGCCAATCTAAGTGTCATATCAACAATTGTCGAGATAAAGTAGAATTTTAATGAGCTACTTCAATTGCTCAAAACAATTTTCCAACCAAGTCAAAGACATTTAAAAATGTCCAACCATTTTTCAATTTTTGACCAATACTTTTTTTGGTAAGCTCCAAACCCTTTTTTTAAAAAAACCAACATTTCCCAGCTTCACTATATAGTAAATTGACCTATTCTGACCCTTTTCTAATTAACTGATATATTAAACATTTTGTGTTTCCCACTTCTTTAAATTTATAGAACTCTTCTTTACTTTGTATTGTTTTTTTATTCAGGTAGCTTTATAGAATCGGATACTTTCAGCATTGACTCGCAGGTTGAGAAAAATTAAAATGCGGGGTAAATGTTTAAAAAGCGAGGCATTTTTTTTTGTTAAAAGCACTCATTGTATAGTTATTCATGGCAAGTTTTTTACTCTCTACAGTCAGTTCAATGGAAAATTTCTAGAAATCAAGCCATCTGTGTACTTTTCTAGGTTGAATGCACTGCTGTAGATGTAAAAAAAAGTCGGACCAAGGGTTTTTAAGGTGGTTAAAAGTTGTTACAATACCATCTTGGTCCCATCCCTTTTCACAGTCACTTTTTTTTAATAGGCATTAACAACACCAATTTGAAATAATAAAGATTATCTATTACTACAAAAAATCAAGACTGGTTCTTTAAGTGTTCAATTTGAGGGATCTATGCTCTGATATTGTTCAAGTTTATCAGAGTCATCTTTGAATCGTTTGTACATTGCTTATTTTTGAAAATGAACCTTTCATTATAACACAAGCTGTTGTTACAAGCAGCTATTTTAGCGTGGCCAGTGTCCGTTGTAGCCCAAAGCGTTACTGGGTACCAAGTCTTTAGAAGTAGGCATAAAAAAAAAGGACTGCGAAAAATTATGGAATGCTTATTGTTGACCGTGATGGGACGATAAATGCTGCTTCAAGCTTTTTAGCCCCGCAATTTGATCTAAGGTGCGTAACGAACCTCACCAGGGTTCTGTTTTGATGTCATGCCTCGGTTAGATCTATAGCTATCGCTTGATCTCAAGAAACAACAACTGCTTTTGTCCAAATACACAAACGCTAGCAATAGCTTTTTTCTTTGGAAGGATTCGTTTGCTTAGCATAAACTTATGATGACACTTGCATAGATAAAACAAATTGAAAGCGTAAACAATGTGTGTCATTGGTAAGACCCCCCTCCCAGTCTACACCCAACCCATCTTAGTGTGGCGCAAAACGAGCAAGCCAATCAGGAGACCAGTCCTAGTCCAGAAAGAAAATAGGGTTGTGTTTCCTTTCTACTTGAACAAAGACCTTGTACAACAGAATTTACGGGCAAACTTAAAATCATGACAAGATTAAGAGAGCGATAGAGAGAAGCTTGATACCCAGCATTAAACAGTGTTTCTGATTCAAGAGAAAATAAGAACGTATTATAGGACTAATTACTGTATTGATAAGCCCCTTTTATTGTTTGGCATCTTTCAAAAAAAAAAAAAAAATTCACACATATTACACACAGAATATCTAAGGTCGGTCAATACAAACCATCCTTCGTACTTTTTCACGGTGTTCATGAGTAAAGCCGATTTTGTCTAGATAGCCTTCTATTGATCCATGGTGTTCTTTTAAAAATCCAAGTAGACTTCTCATATACTATAGAGAACGCCCCTATTAATTTTCAACCTTGATGTATATAAATATGTACCTCGGGTGGTGATTTAACGAAATCGTCTGTGAGACCCACACGTCGAACGTCTTCCAACATTTGCTGATAGATAGGAGAAAGGCCTTTCTGTGTTTTGGCGTAATCGCTCACAATGATCTCTTCAGGTACACCGGCAATACTCAAGATGAGGGCAGAAATCATACCTGTTCGATCCTTTCCTTGTGTGCAGTGGATTTCAATCGGGTAGTTATCAGGTTCTGTAAAGACCATCAAGGCCCTCTTGATCTCTGGCTGACAGTGGATGGTAAACTCTTTGACCAGCTGATTGACTCCCATTTTGGATAGCACTTCTTTTCCGACCACATAACCGGCCTTTTGTCTTTGACAAAATATCATTAAAAGAACAATATAGCTAACAATAAAATCCAAGTTAGTTTTTTTTCTTTCCATACATACACACATACACTTTGACAGGAAATGAACATGCAGCAAATATACATGATCTTTGGAAGTTTTTGCCGGCAATATCTATTCTGTATTTCTTGCGTAAAGTGGTTTCCTCGTTCTTTAAAGATAATATATCATCTTCAACTTCATTGGTTTTTTTTAGGTTATTGGGTGCCAACTAAAAAGCAATAATGATTACATCAGACTTTAGGTGGAATATATATACATAAAAATCTTACAGCGTCAAGTACCACCGTAGGATAAAGTTTGTCAATAGGTAAACCTTCCTCGCCTTCCATACTATATAAACGCAACCTTTGTTATAAAAAGCTGTTACAAAAAAAAAGTTTTTTCTTTTACGCTGTTCTCAAGTCCAAAATAGTTCTAATCTCATGAGCCTTAATGAAATCATTCACATCCACTTCGCTCATATTATCTAAAGTAGCTGAGCGAAACACAACACCTGGTTTGACATATCTTTCAAGTTAGTTTCAATCGCTTTTGCTTTTGTCATTTACTGTTTGTTTTCTGCATTCTCAGCAGTAGAAAGACCCAAGTCTCGAAAGTTTAATACGCCAAAGCTTCCTTCTTCGGTATTACGATAAGTATTACCAAGAGACATGCAAAAAAAAAAAAACCCAGAAAAAAAACCAAAAAAAAAGGCTTTTGTGCTGATAAAAGAAGAAAAAAAGAGTATTCATACTCCAAAAAAAGTTACAATAAATAGCCGGGGCTTCGCGCATAAAAGAGATGGAGTTTAATAGACATCCTGGACTGGCATGACAATCTAAAGAAGACTCTTCACTTTTCTGTTAACAGTAATAAGACATGTTCTGTTGACTGCAAACTATACTTCTGATTAAAGCGAGTGCTTGGCCCTTGTTCGTTATGCTGCTTTCTACAACGTTTTAAACTCAACACCGACCTAGAACCCAGTGTCAACTCAGCTGTTTTGTTCATCTGTTTGGCATACCTATCATCCGTCATTTACAGGTTTCGTTACCAGCCAAATGCAGCCATAAGATGGTTTAAAAGGTTTTGTTAGAAAGACTAAAAATGATCACTATATTATTGGATTTGAAAATAGAGTGGCGATAGTTTATACCTACAAGTAGGGAGTCCTAAAGCAGATCAGTAATAGTGTGCTTTTCTTGGCCCTTCAGCGACTTGCATCTATTCATAGAGTTCTACGTCGATTGAATACTAACACGCCTTTTGTTCAACAGAAACTACTTTGAAGAGTGCGCTTTGATTGGCGTGTTTGGTTTATTTGAAAAGCTTTATTGACCGCCACAACAATTGTATACAGTTCTCTATTGCGCTATTGTCTAGAGTGTTTAACGATGATCATGCCTACTTCCAACTCATCTTGTACAACGGTAACTGAAAGAAAAAGGACAGTTGTGTAATTGAGACTCACCATTTGAAAAAACGCCACAACACACTGTCATGGATCCTATTTTTAATAACACCTATACATAGTTTTCCCTTTGTGTGGCCAAATTTCAATATATATATATCTGAAACGGCCATACATCATAGAAATATGCTGACATCAAGTATGTCCCTTTCTTTTGAGTAATAAAAACTGTACTATGTTACATAGAGATTTAAGAAACAAAGTTCGTTTTTATTCTTGGTTACTTATTAACAAAAAGCATATGTCCAATAAATCCAATACCGGTTAATTGCGCCGGTCAAGCATGTTTCGTTCCTTTTTTTTTTTTTTTTGAATATCAGATTGTTCTTACCGAAACATTACATAAACAAAATCCTTAAATCTAAAATAGGCAAAAAGAAAAGAAAAAGAAAAATAGTGCCTACTTTTTATTATGTACTACTGAGAGTTTTCTTCTTTGTAGTCAGTATGAAGTGCCCACTCTAACTCTTTTCTTTTTGAAATAGCAAGAGTAAATAAAAGAAAACAATACAGGTCATCTTTCTCTTTCTTCCTCCCCTTTATTTTGATAATCTTAAACTGGTTTGACAAAAAAAAAAGTGAGCACGTATTCTCAATAAAACCAATTGACCTTTTTTTTCCCATTTTTGGAATATATATATATTGAAAAAAGATCTATAAGTGTGGTTTAGTAAAAGGGGAAAGAGTTAGCTTTGATTTGAAAAGGAAACTGCACCTAGCATGAATTTAGACATGTAAAAAGTTTAACTCTGTATACTTTCTGTAAAGGCACAAAACCTCTTTGGCTTAAAACCTGTAGGTAATAGCTATGCATCATTGAGAACTCTTGATAGTGGACAATGCTGTTACAAAATTCTGGGGAATAAAGTTAAGGCCGCCACGAAAACTAGTGTGGGTTATGATTTCAAGTCTTTGAATTGTCTCAGTCAAAGCCTAATATACACTAAACTATTGCTAATGAAGCGTTCAAGTTTGATTTGTTTTACCAACTTTTTTTTTTGCCTTTAATCCAATAAAAGTCGCGTTTTAGGCAATCGCGATAGTGACTGTCTAGTTTCTCGCGTTCCTTAATTCTTTGTTCTAGTCTTTTTTTTTTGTTCTCTGCAATGTCACATTTGAGAAGAATAGAAGATTTACTCGAAAGTTTTTACCGAACAACTTCTGAAGATGGACCCAAAAACAAAAGCATGGGAGATGCAAAGACTATTTCAGTTGAATTAGGAAGTGAAGTAATGAATTATGTCACTTCAAAAGATATAGGTTCGCAGAAAAAAAAAAGGGCTTGTCACTATGATGATAAACACTTGTATAGTAGTAGATACATGATTTTGACCTTTTATTTAGATTATATATGTTCTTTACTGTTTCATTATGAAAGGGGCATAACGCGCTTTTTACGAAATTTTGCACTTTCAAGAGATGGAAGTATTATGTCGGCGCAAACCAATTTATTAGGATTTTTGACAACATTTATAACAAAGGCAAAGTCAGTATTACAAGTCTATGTGACAGAGTTGGAAGTAAGTTCTTACAAGAAAATTTCGCAGTTTTCGAAAATAAAAAAAAAAAAGAGAAAGAGCTTTTATTTTTATTTTTATGCGAAGCGAGAGAGAGAGAGGGACTTTAAAGATGAGAAGTACTTAAAAAGGCTATATATATAAAATAAACAATAGGCCTGTTGTATCCAAATAGCTTCTATTGCAAGCGGAAGAGCGCGTGTAGCAGCTTTAGATGTATTAATAACTATGCTCAATAAGCAAACAAGTCAGCTGGATACATCTGTTATGAACATCCCAAGTATTTACAACCGATTTTCATCGATGTACACCCTTCCCCCTTCCAAAGTTTCACCTACAATCAAAGCCAAGTTGCTTGAACTTTTGGGAACCCTAGCTAGGTTCTATCCATCCCAGGTAAAAGATCCTATCCTCTTAAAAACTTGGTGCCTTAATTCGCTGGATCACACTGTCTTCAAAAATCCAAAAGAGAGTGCTTTTACACCTGGTGCTCTTAATTGTTTAAACTCTGTCCTGTGCTGCAAAATACGCCTGATAGAGCCTGAGTCAGACGAAAGCGACCGTTTGTTTCAAATTATTTTGAATCTTCTTCGTATATCCTCGGACTTGACCCGCTATACAAGTACTATCTCTGCCTTAGACCTTTTTTCTGCACATACCTCTTTATTTAAAAACATGATCTTACCACATTGTGAAGAGCTTTACAAATACCTACAAGTAGGCTCTACTCACCATAATCGATCTTTATTTAAGCATGCAACTTTTGCTTATGATCATTTCTTAATTGCTGTAAGAAAGAGGAAACATACTCTCTTCCTCCTCTTTTTTTTTTTTTTTTTTTGGTGTAAAGACTTGCTTTATTAATTGATTATCTTTTAGTTGGCCGATATCATCTATATAAACCCTCACGGTTTACGAGAAAAAGCAGCCCTTCAGGTAAATTTTTTTACTATTGATTTACCTGAGTGTTATTGAACTGACCACTTCCTTATTTCTTAAAGTTCTTTACGCATAACTTTATGGAGCTGCTGACATTAGGCAACGATTTAGAGCACTTTTTTAGTACTTCTGCAGCAATTCGCGGTATAGGTTACTTTTCGAAAGTACGCGCCAAAGTAATCGGCGCAAAAGAAATGGATAGGCTCTGTACTGAGCTGGTGAAAAAAAGCAATTGGCTTTATTCAGAGTGAGTGATCTTAGACATATTTCTAAAAGCTTATCTAAAAAATATCTTCTTTATATATATAGTGCTAATTCAGAACAACATGAATATTTGAGGCATTTGCCCTCTTTTCTTCGGGCATACTCTTCTTTTGTAGGAGAGCTTGATCAAGTACCAAACGAACTCATGGACGCACTGTATCGTATGTGTGATACATTTATTGTTAATTTTGCTCGTATGAGCGGGCATCATAGAATCCAAGGTGTTAATTCGATTTCCGATTTGATCTTAATGCTCCACCGAAAGGGAGAAGGTGTGCTTCGTAAATTCTTGGGAAGCTTTTGTAAGAAATGATCTTCTTTTTCTGCCCTCTGTATTTAACATTTACTTTTTTTTTAAAAAAAAATCAGTTGAAAAGGCGTTGATATACACTTGTACGGACATAGAGATACCAGGAAAAGGTCTTCGGCACGTCTATCAAGACCTTCTTTATTTTTGGGAGGTTATGCTGAAAAGGGCGTTTAAACAACAACTTGAGCCACCTATCTTATCCTACATGAACAGCACAGAGGATTCTGACGAAGAGGGTGATTTTGTGAAAGATATAGTAATAGAAGAGACTATGGAAAACACAACAGCTCTTTCTAGAATATTATATGATACCTTTATGACATCTATTATAAGGGCTATAGACATATTCAACTTGAAGCTGACTGATTCTGAAGAAGGAGTATCTGAGGACACAAACTCAAAAATTTTGACGAACACTTTACAACCAGTGAATCCTAAAGACTTTTTGCTATTTCAAAATTTTGTTGAATTTTGGTGTCTTCTAGTCAAGAAGTTAGGAAATGAGAGGTTGCCCGACTGGATTTACATTTTGGGTACCTCTCTAGTTGATCAAAGTATAAAAAACCCGCTTGTCAGTGGTTTTTATAAGATGCTGGCACAGATATTGGAGGTTGCAAAACAGAGAAGTTTTTTTGAAAAGTGCAAAAAACACCATGTCGATCGAGATATTTTGTTTGAAGGAGACGGAGTAAAGGTAAGACAGGGCGATTTTAACGCACCCTTTTTTTTTTGGTTTTCATTTTTTAAAAATTAAAACAAACGGGTGTACAGCCAGACGACTATACTACCTATTTGGCGTTCAAAGAATACGTTAAAGAGGTTTGGTATCGATTACAACAATTTACAGACGATCTCTTGGTATCCTGCTTGAAGTTAGTCTTGGCCTACCCGACTGCTTTTTTTTCGATTTCTGAAATTTCTGGACCATTAGAAAAGGCCCTCCGTATTGGTATCGCGTACAATCCTCTGGCTGTCATTGCAGTTGATACGCTTGATGGGTTTTTAAGTTCAAGTTCGGATTATGAGATGGATGAAGATTTTTTAGCCCGCGTTTTGCCTTGTATCAACGAGTACCTTCTCATCGGTATTGTACCGTCCGAAGATAGCTATACACATCTCAACAACCTAAAAAAGAAAAGCTATAAACTACCCACCGCGTCACAGCGCAAATTTGAAGCAGCTCCTAGTGAATCAGAGCTTGGTGTGGCTATAAGCGAATATACATCTATACAGGAGCTCCAGCTGAGAATGATGCGATTTCTGGGTCGTCTAGGTGGCAAAAATAAAAGGATGTTAATGGAAGAAAATAGCCACACAAAGAATGAAGACATTGTCGCTTGGGATTCTACAAAAAGGCTTATAATGCACTTGCCTTTTCAGAATGCAACTATCGATATTTGTCTAGGTAAGCGTAATGAATCTAATGTCGCTTAGTTGACCTCCTTCCCCTTTTTTTTCTGTGAAAAGATGAGTTTCTGCCAAGAATATGCGAATTGGCTGAGTCATCGCCTGACCGAAGAGTGAAAGTAGCGTCATGCGAATTGATACACGGACTTGTTGTTTTTATGATAGGAAAAAGCGCACAGCAAATGAAGGATACAAAAGAGTCTAGTGAATCTAGCTACCATAAATTCTATCTACGTTTATTTCCTATTATGCTACGACTTGCCATAGAGCCTGATCAAGTACCCCGAGACATGTTTCGACTTCTCAACTCACAAACAATTCATTGGTTTACAAACAACGCTCAGTACGAAAACCCTGAAACTACAGCTCTTTTAAAATCTTGTTTGCATGCTGCTTGCGACTCAGATGCAAGTTTACGAGAATACGGTGCAGAATGTATTCAGGAGTTTGTAAGATGGTCCATTAAACAAACCTCAAGGTCAACAGATGGTGCACAGAACATCAAGTCCTTGCTCAAAAGACTTTACAACTTAATGTCTCATCCTAGCTCAACGCAGCGACTTGGTTCTACATTAGTTTTCAATCGCATATACAGACTATTTAGAGAAGAGTCTACTCTGGTTTCCGAGTATACAATTGAGCTTTTGGGGCAGCTGTTTTTAAGCTTAAAGTTGGCCGATTCAGATCATCCCTCTATAGGCACCAAGGATCAGGTAGTAGAAGCAATCTCTCACATAAAGCGCATTATGCGTGTCAAGTCAAATTTGTTTTTAAAGCCAAGTCCTACACAGCGGCCTTTCATTGGCTCTGAAGAAGTAAAAGATTTACCTTCTGTAGTCGAATGGTCTTTTCAAGAAAGCGCAAAGTATCAGCGTACTTATGCCAAGACTTGTATAAACTTTTTTGCAGAATTTGTGACTAAAGTACCGGGTAAGTGCCTGTTTTTTTTTTTTTAAGAAAAAACCCTCAACACTTTATTTTAGGAGTCGCTAGTGGAAAACATTGGTTATGGAAAAAGTTGGATGAAGACTTGTATTATTTGACAAATATATTTGAAACAGGTCGATTGAAACCACCATCTGTTCTAGATGAAGAAGAAGATCAACTACCCAACTATATCGCTTGGATATATCAACTACAGACAACAATCGATGGTTACATTTGGCTTATTGAACGCGAAGTTGTGGAACGTATGGAGCTTCTGACTCAGCCTTCGTCAACGCTATTGGACGCTATTACATATTTTGTGTTGAATACCCCTGAAGAAGCGACCGGAGAAAGCTTTGAAGGAAATACAGTTGAGAAAACCAAAATTCAATTTGTTTACTATTATGTATCTACAAGAATAGTGTACTTTTTTGGCTTACTTTTCAGTTCCACTGAGAAAGGATTTGACTGCTACCAGCTCATTAACAGTGAAACATCGGACATTCTGCTTCATCCTCGTTTTACTCAGTTAGTTGCTTCGATTTTGCTTACTCCCAAAAAAATATCGGAGAAGATCGAAAATAATCAAGGACATACCGTTACGAATTCCAGTGTTAATAGAATTTTTAACATTGCCAAACAATTTATTGCGATATCAAAAGAAATAGCAGCTCAAGGCCTTGTAGAACAAGTAGCAGAGTCAATAGCACATGTACTTTTGAACGAAAATTTGAGCTTGGCTGTTGATTTGAATATCAATCGAGGTAACTAATACAGCTCACTGTTGCTGGTACATTACTTATATATAATCACTAGATCAGATTTCGTTGGTTAGCATGGTGGGCACTGTGAGTGCTATAAGATTTCTGCAATCTTCCCATCTGTTTGGTTTGGTCTGCCAGAAAGCTCATCAAGTGAACAAAAATCATCCTGAGACTGTAAACTGTTATTGCAAGACATTGCTTGTAAACTACTTGGAACTGTGTGATCAAGTAAATGATCCCCTTTGGATTCAGCTTTTGGGTGAAACAATTAGTATTGTACTTTCTCAACCAGAAATTGCAGCAAATGAGGCAAGCAATTTAATGGTAAAAAGGCTTTTGTTTTTGATGTGAACAGAGAGTAAAAAGTATCTAAATTGATCATAGGGACTTTCGGGCGATCGCTCAAAGGCCTCTGATGCTACAAAGCTCAGTATCATTCAAAAATATGGTGTCTATGTAAGAAAGTAAACTCTAGGTATTTTTCTCATATTTCTCTTTAGATGTTTGATAGTATCGCCTATAACTTCTCAGCTTTTTCGATGGCGTTTGCATCGAACATTAACTATCCTATAGTGGCTGACTACCTTTTTATTATTTTTGAGTACTTTAAAGAAAATAGAACTAGTCATAGAAAACCGCTGAAAGAAATGACAGATTTTGTAAATTTTATTGCGTCTGGTAAACAAAATTTTCTAACCACAGTGTTTTTTTCGCATAGCTTATGAAAGATATGAAGCTTTTGGAAAAAATGTATAATTTATTTTTTTCTAAAATGCCATGCTAAACTTTGCGTTATCTGTAAAAACACAATAGGATTTATGGCTGGAAAACTCATGAAGGCACGTTAAACCTGATTGCTTTCCTAAAACTTCTATTTGGAGCAGATCCGGATATAATAGCGAGATCAAAAGGGAGACCTGCTGTAGATTTGCTCTTTAATGCTTTTATTCATTTTTTTGAACAAAAGAACTTTACGATTATCAACAGCGCTCTTGATCTTTTGCCAGTTTATATAAATATGGAAGAGTCCTTTTTAAACCAGGTAAAGAAAAAAAGAAGAAAAAGGAGGCTAACATTCGTACAAGATATTTGAGTGTATGAGCAGTACTGTAATTAGCCAGTTTCCTGCAAACTCCTCTCAGATAGTCAAGGGATCTACATTGTAAGAAGCAGTTTGCTTTACATATAAAGTGAGAACTTATCTTCTTTCGTTGCAGATATAGCAATTATATACCTATCTTGGATAAACTGTTGGATACTATGGTCACTTTTAAATCAGTGCTCCTTTTTAAGCTTATAAAAAAGGTTGTTGTACCAGAAGAGCAGCATATCCACGAGATGGCAATAAGGGAGTCCTTGGCTAAGTTTGCTAAGAATATTGGGCTTTCAAGTTTCTTAGAAGTTTCGCAGTCTTGTCTAGAGTAGATTAAAACGAAAACCATACCTCAAGCGTAATTTTAGTCACTAATATTCTTCTATCTACATAGGCAATTCAAAGACAGTAGCATTCTAATTTTGCATAGGCAAAACCTCATCCAGCTTGTCGTTTTTATGCTACCTTTAGTTGGCTCAAGTTATGCCTCCTCTTTCTACGAGAAAAACGTTTTTTATATTATGAATGTCATTAACAAGCCGCCATTATCTAGCACAAATAGCGAAAAAGTTTTGATAGATATGAAGGAACGAACTTCCTGCTTTAAACTGATGAAAATATCCTTTTTATTATCTGTTACCTACTAACTCACAGTCCATTTTTTGCTAGTATCCTTAACTTTTTTTTTTTTTTTTACGTTCTTTATGATGTTCTTCCTCCAGATATGCTTAGCGGCGCATCAAGCGCTATTAGTATCACATACGAAAAACAAAAGGGAAAAGATGCACAGGGAAAGATGATGACAACAGAGTTATTAAAAAGAGCACGCGCTGTTCGCGGCGAAATAGAGTTATCGGACTCAGATGACATACATCAATCAAAGTTAGAATACAATCAGGCAGCATATAACATAGTTTCAGCTATTATCTTAGCTACTCAAAGAGTACCAAAAAAATCAGAAGCTTTCTTTGACGCTTTTCTCTTCAGAGAAGATGCAAGTTTCTGTATATGGAAAAACATTTTTGATGGTAGAAAAACAGTGTTTTTAGAACTTGAGCTTGAAGAAGCTCCTACAAAGATGAAGTTGGAAGATATAAAAAAAAGCGGCGCTCTGCATGATATGAAAATTGCAAATAGAGATTCTTATGTGACATCCACAACATTACAAGGGAGCAGGTAAAATGTTGTCTCTCTATAATATTACTTAATTCTGTGACAATCTAGTTTCGCACAGCCTTCTTTGTCAGAGGTGAGTTTTGTCGATAGTCAAAAAAGATTGTAAACAACAGCTAAAACATTCTATGTTAGTTTTTGCTTGAAAACGGTTCAAATAGTCAATCAGCAGTTGAATTTAATAGCCCCAAGAATATCTTAGATGAAGACATAGTTATGGAAGATACTCTAATTCACGACAGTGAAGATACACTGTTTGAAATTGATGTGTTTAACAAAAACCCATGCATGCTTTCTCTGCGTGAAGTAATTCAAAAACTACATACAGAAATTTCAGTTCCGGAAGAAGAGAGTACAAAAATGCCAAGCTGGATGCAGCGCTTCCATAGAGCTTTTACAGATTATGGAATATCTTTAGTCGTCCAGTTATACCTAGCTAAGGTCATAATCAATTACCCTGTTGCTTTTGAAAAATTTGCTTCTTTTTGGATAGAGCCTTTGATGAAACTAGTAGTTAGAGGAAGAGAGTATGGACAGCCAATGAATTACTTTGTGCAAGATCTTTGTATAATTCTTATAGCTTGGGGACGGAATACGAAGCTACCTGACACTAATGATTCTAGACACAATGTGTCAATATTCTTAGTAATCTCAATTGCATTCTATCTTTTTTCGTCTAGAAAGACTCATAATTGCTTAATAGAGCTACTTGGTACAGAATGTCTATCATGAAACGCCACGTGTCTCTCGTGGTAACCTCCAAATTTTTAGTCAAATATTCAAAAACTGGGGTCAATTCAATGTTGTGCCTACGGTAAACCAGTTAAAAAAAAACCAGAATGCTGAACATATTGTAATTATGATTGAAAATAGAGAGTTCTTTACGATGAGTTTAGTTACAAAGGCGACCTCTCAACAAGAAATCTCACTGGTATACAAGTTACGAGTGTTGTGTTAAACAACAACATAAACCCTTACTACAACGGAATTGAGGTCGATATTGGTGAAATGACAGAGCTACAGTTTTACGATTCTCTATCCGAAAACCTGCTTAACCAGTCCAGAAAGGGAAAAGTCATATCTGTTGCTGTTGCTGAGGTAAACTACTATCCAAATTTGTTTACATATATATAAGTAATGGCTAAAAAATTTTTGCGTTCGTGTATATTAAAAATATTTAGCTGATGGGGTTTGTCATTAAATATATGAATAAGACTCAAAGCTTTTTGAAAGACGATATTTCGCACCTGTTTAAAGCAAAGGTATTTTTTTTTGAATGAGTTATACAAATAACACTTTTTTTATAGTTACAAAAAGCATGTGCTGCTAAGAATAGAGGTGAAATTTTCATTTGTAGTATGGATTCTCTCTGTAAACATGACATAAGTATTGCCGAGCCATTCTTTCCAAATATAGTTTTAGGACTATCTCAATATACAGGAGCTCAGAGAATTGAAGCTCTCAATGTAATCAGAGCCTGTTGGACTAACGATCAAGCTTTCTTGCATATTTTAAACAGATCCGGTCTTTTGGCTATGATTAGTTATAGAGACACGAATACTCAAATTGCTGTACTAAAGCTTTTAAACAAAATATTTGAAAATTTTACTGATGAGAGCGTTACACCTGTTATTGAGGCCATGGCTGATGCTTTTATTGAGCATGAGAGCATTGATTGCAAAGTAAGAACACTATTTTTTACAGAGCGTTTTTAACGGGCTTTTTAGGTGCTGTATTACTCCTTTTTGAAAAAGTTTTTCAATCCGCCAAGAAAAGACATAAAATTGCAGCAGAGACTAAAAACACTGATTTTTAAAGGATTGGTAGATAGTAACAAAAGTGTTGCAGGGGAAATGTTTGACTACATTGAGTCGGTCTACGAGTTGGAAAATGACATAAAGCAAGCGCTATTAAAAATTACACAGTGAGTTTACAAAATCACTAATGAGACACTAACTTTTCTTAGCAACATGTATACGCCTGATACTGAAGATGTTTACTTGCTCTACTGCACTCAAATGATTTTACGAAATTGTAAAAAAAGCCACCAGTTTGAAAAGCCAATCTTTGAAAATCAACTACCCAATGCAAGGTTTGATGCCAACTATCGAAAAATCAATACTTCGTGGCAAAAGAATTTCTCCATGACACCTCTCTTTGCTCAATCTCAAGAAACAGTTGTAAGAGAACTATCAAGTAGATTGTGTAAAAAGAAAACTCAGGCAACCTTTGATAGATGAATTCGGAGGACATTGAGCTAAATATACGCTCTACCCAAAGATCTATTGAGTTTAGCCAAACTCAAACTCTTGGGAAGTCAATCTTTTCAACTTTTAACCCTACTCAAGAAGCTGAAAACGAGCAGGGGATTTTTGAGAATAATGAACTTAGTGAGAGTTTTTTGAACGCAGAAAGGTAAACAGTATCACAATTTGGGAAGTTATCTGATTTCTTTGTTTTTCAATAGACCTCCTTTTAAAAATAGTATCAAAAATGACTACTATCAGATGAGGTTTACCAAGCCCAAAAAGGGGGCCTCAAATCGTTATCATGCTAATAGAAACGAAGAGTTGAAAAAGAGACTTCTCCACTTGAAAAATATAAAGAAAGAAGCCCAAGACAAAGAAGTTACTATGTGCCGAGGTTATCGCGTTGGTTAGTTGACAATAATGAGGAATTGAAGCTCTTTTGTTTATGATTATAACACTTTTTTAGGCGAGCTCCCTGATATCCAGATAAGCTATAAGGATCTTTTAAATCCTTTAGAAGTTGTATCAAGCTCTGATTACAACGTGTCTCGCTTGCTTTATAGTAGCCTTGTGGTGGGAATTGTCACTGAAGATAAGACGGAGGTAAGATCAAATCAAAATTAGACTAGCAATGCCTAAATCTTGTGTAGGAATACAAACATCAGGTAGCCCAAAACATTATAAGCAACTTGTATAATAGCACGTTGTACTTTACACCTACTATCGGGTCTTTCCTAAGGATATTTTTTGACTTGGACATCACAAGTATCGAAAGTTCTCTAGTAAAAAAAGCCAGTAGCAAAAGTTCAAATCATCATATTGGAATATCCTTGTTGGAGAAGCAATTAATGCTAGGGGATGTCCCTGAAATCAGTAAGAGAAGATACTTCACCAAAATTAGATCTTTTCTTTTCATTTCATATTCATTAAACTAAATATAGGCTCAAGTAAAAAAAGAAAACTAGACGCCTCAGTCCAATTGTCCAAAGAAAAGGAAAGATGGGTCAGTTTAGCTTTACAGTATAAAGCCATCGACGAACTAGGGGCGTTTCGAAGCATTTATCAAAATTTTGTTGCTATATATGATGGACCCAAAAGTAATCAAAGAAAATCTAAATGTAGGACAGAATTAACTCTTTAATATAGCGGCAATCGATCATGAGGTTATGGGCGATTATGCATCAGCTTACAACCAGTTTGCAGATTCTAAAAGATCCTTATTTGAATATTCTAGTAGTGCAGAGCTTGAACTTTGGCAGGAAGAAATGCTGTACTGTTATGAAAAGCTGACACAATGGGATGATATTGTTAAAGAAGTTCATACAGCTTTACCGGACCGAAACTACACAAATTTATGGAATCCTGAGCATCAAGTAAGATATATCGCTTTTAGTTACTGGAAACTAACCTACTTTTCTTTTGTTTTTTATTAGGATCCTTACCTTCATTACTTTTTAAAAAGTTTTGTAAAGTTAAAAAACGGGTTTTCAGATGACGATGGTGGTACTTTATCTTGGTCTGAAGAAGCGCCCAACCCAATCTTTAATTTTATTGAAAGGTCTTTGAAAGAGCCAAATGAAAAAGAATACTTGTTGAGAAACTATGGATGTGGTAAGTCTAGGATTTTTTTTAAAAAAAAAGAAAGTACTTATAAAAGGGTATACCCTTTCAAAAGATATGGCTCTCTCTTCTATTTACCAAAAGAAATACAACGTCGGAGAACAGTTTATAAGAGCTTCATACGAATCGTTGTTGACAGCCTGGACGACTCTACATCCATTAGCTTACACTAGCCGCCTTTCCAAGTTGGCCGAATTAGAAAGGGTAAACAAAAAGCACATAGACCCTTTGGCCTCTTATACTATTGATAGATTGTGGAGCTTGAAGATTATCTAAATCTTGTATTGGATATAAAAAAAAATGATACTGCTTTTGCAAAAGTACCAGCCTTTTTCAAAGCATTGACCAATCGGTAAATAAAAGAAAAAGAAGCTGTAAATATCTAATCTTTTTAGATACCCTGACCGAAATATTGATTCTATCAATTTGTGGGACGATATTATTGAATCCAGAATGGTTTTTATTGATGATATCACCAATTCTCAAAGCCAGGTAAAAAAAAAAAGTGACAACAATAATGTGTACACATCTGCCTATGTCTATAGAGTTTGGGATTAGATAAAGTTGAATTACAAAAGACGTTTTTGAACGAAATCGTAAAGGCTTCAAGTGCTCAACACAATTTCAATGTCTTTTCAAATCGTCAAAATAGACTTAAAAACTTAGGTGGTATCAAGGAGTTTAATCTAAACAAAATTCAGCACTACTATTCCGAAATCAAAAGATTGCCCAAAGAAAATCCTAAAAGGCTCTCATTTATGCAATTTGCGCTCTCTAGGTCGCTTACCTATAACGTAATTTTTGCCTTAAGAAAAAAAAGTAGGGGTTAGAGCAGAAAAGACTAACGGTTATTGTAGATACCAAGCGATTCTCTAGCAAATGAAGTATACGACATACAGATAAACAAAACAAACGTCTTTGGAATTGTGAAAAATGAAATCATAGAATCACCAACACTTTTTGAAAAAATAACACACAACGACTCTGTTAAAAAGTCATTGAATATGTTGCAAATCAGCGGTGCAGATCAGTTTGTAGACTATTTAGAAACTACAGGGTATAATTGTATAGAAAAAACTTTAGCAACAGTAGCTGAAACGGTACAAAAGAAAGAAAAAATTAGAAGTGTGCAGGGAAGTTTTGATTGATTTGTACTGATTCCAATTTTTTTTTTTCATTAGGATACTGTATATACCAACTGCTTATGGAAGTTTGGTCAATACTGTGACAATTCATTAAAAACTATTCAGTCTAATTCAATGATCCAGCCCACTGTTGATGCGGTTGAGTACTGTAAAGTAGTTATAAACTGTTATATGAAAGCTATGGATAGAGGACATAAACATGCAGCGGAAAAGTTCCCAAGACTATTGGAGCTTATAGAACTATATCCTGATACGGGAGAATTTTTTGTTGAAAGTGTAAAAAAAAAACAAAAAAAAAACATATATTGATGGCTCTTACAATATTTTTTTTTATAAAAAAGTCAGAGTCTTTCGGATCCACATGGTTGTATATTGGATGGATACCTCAGCTTGTGGCTATTTTAGATCTCTCTATAGCCAGATTTGTTTATCCAGTAGTAAAAAAACTAGCAAAAAGTTATCCCAAAGCTCTATATTACCCTTTTTACATTGGGTACGAACATTATCAACTAGCCAAAGACAAGATTCCAGAAGAAAACATAGAAAACATCGAAAAGATCAAAGATATCATACGTTCTCCTTTGATGGAAGACTTTTGTTTGGAATTAAAGCGTTTGACAGATCCTGAACATATCATCCGGGATTTTGTTGACTATTTACATGTGAGTATATACAGGGAGTTTTTAAGAAAAAAAAAAAAAGGAACTTATGTTTTAACCAACACTCTGTAGTCGGTCGTTTTGAATGGCAACCCTAGCGAGCAGTTTATCGAAGACTTATTTGAAAACTTTAACCAGCTACTGCTTAATCCTTATAGTAGCAAATTAGGATCGATTCCCAAAGCATTTGCAAAGAAACATGGTTCTCAACTGATGGATTTGATGGGGAAAAAAGGAAGCAAGCTCAAAAAGATGGATAGAGAAGTGATGAAAAAGATTTCAAAGTATGTCGATGAAGTGATCTCTAAACAGAGAGCTCCAACCAAAACTGGATCGGACTTGTTGAGATCGTACTCGCCCTGGCTGGCCTCTTACAAAAATAGTGAATTTGATGAGGTATATATTTATCAGCCTTTAGTCTGTTTATTTTATTGAAACGCTTTCTCTTTTTTTTTTAAAAAAAAAAACAAAACAGGAAATTGAAGTACCTGGACAGTATAAGAGTATTGCAAAGCCTTTTCCAGAGTCTCATGCAAAGATATCCAGTGTCGATAGTCGAGTACTTGTTATGGCGTCGATAAGAAAACCAAAAAGGATTCGTATTTATGGTACAGATGAAAGAGAGTATCTGTTTTTAGTAAAGGGCGGTGAAGATCTTCGTTTAGATCAACGTATTGAGCAAATATTTACAGTAATGAATAATATGATATCAAAAAATACGTTTTGTCTGTCACAGAACATTTGTATTGCTACTTATAATGTATGTGTGGTGTTTTCGAACAATTCGATATCACTTACTTTTTTCTAGGTTATTCCAATGGCTACCAATCTTGGATTGATCGAATGGGTCGATAATACAAAACCTCTTCGAGCATGTATAGAAGAAGAGCTGGATAATAAATCAAAAATTACTCGTATGCAAGACAGGTATCGTGGCTGGATTGCAACCAAGGGCGGAAAAGGAATCAGTAAGTCAAAAAGGGTGAATTTAGCGTTTGCTGATGTTTTTTTTTTTAAAAAAAAGGTGGCTATCAAAATGCATTTGCAGTGCCAAGAACGGAAATCGCTCAAAATTTTAAAGAGACAAGTTGTATTGTCAAGCGTACTCATTTAAGAGATTTTTTAATGAGGCTTTCTTCTTCACCCGAAGCCTTTTTGTTTTTAAGAAAGAATTTTGCTCATAGTCTTGCTGCTATATCCATCTATGGCTATATACTAGGTATTGGTGATCGTCATTTAGAAAACTTTCTACTAGACTTGAAAAGGTTTGTTATCAAAAAAAAAAAAAAAAAAAAAGATACTAAGAAAAAAAAAATAGTGGACGTCTTATTCCTATTGATTTTGGTCATGCGTTTGGATCTGCTACTGAAATGCTCCCCATTCCTGAACTAGTGCCTTTCCGATTGACTACACAGATTGTTGGTGCACTGGAACCTTTGGGAGTATCTGGCATATTGGAGTTGGCTATGGTTAACGTTTTAGAGGGTAATAAATAACTGGATATGCAAAATTTTACTGATTTGTCTATCAGCTATTCAAAACGAAAAGGAACTTTTACTGAACATCATGGACATCTTTGTCAAGGAGCCTTTATTAGACTGGAAAAAGGCAGCTGCAAGGCAAACAAAACGCCAGAGTACGTACTACTTTTTATATCCATAGTGAACCAAGATTGTTGAATTTTTTTTTTGTTAGCTACTGAACGCCCTAGTTCATCTTCAGAGACCCGTAGTTCGGCTTCGAGCACCGATGAAATCAAATGGTATCCTCAACAAAAGATCGACATTGCAAGGAAAAAACTAGAGGGTGCGAACCCTGCAGATATATACATTGATTTGTTAAAGAATGGCCACGGAAAACAAAAATACTTTGAAAGTGCATGTCATGTGGTTCGAGGCGAGGAAGGCCAGATTCGATCCAAGCTTTTAGGTAAACGCTGTCAAGACTCAAAAGAACTCGTGAAATGTCTGGTAAATTTGGCCACTGATCCAAGTGTACTTGGTTTGATGTGGATTGGATGGCAATCTTATTTATAATGCTTGTTCAATAAAAACGGAGATAGATGAAGAGATTTGGCCCTTTTTTTTTGTTTTTTTTGACAGACCATTTTACACGGTGCATATAAAAAATGTCCTGAGCATATATACACACATCAATACACACATACATAATAAATTAGATTCTTGCAAAAAAAAAAAAAAAAAAAAAAAAACGTTAAAGTTTAGGTTTTAATCATGCTCAGAGACCTGCAAATTATATTTGGGTTTTTCTGATATCGCTTTTGATCGGTCTTTAGTGAATTGGTGTGTGATATTTGCTAAAGAAGAGGAAAGTCGTCGAATAGTTTTTTTAAATCGATCCTATATACATTTTTTTTTTTAAAAAAAAAGTCAATAAGACAGAAAATAAGACGGGAGGAACTGTGTATTGCTATTACCATAACGGTCACTGCTTTGTGAAGGTCTTCTGCTGTAACTTCAACCGCCTGGTGCTCTTTAGGATTTGAGCTTTTGAGCCAAGTCAAGGGATCAGCAAGGTCTTCAAGTACCCAAGGATGGCGCTATTGTATACAAGATAAATATTGATAGAGAACAAAGCAAATAGCTTACTTTGACTTGCTCTAAGGTGATTCTTTCTTCCGAATTTTTTTCCAGCAGTCTCTGCAAGAGATCCCTGAGAGAATCCGATGTATGAAAACCCACCTGAGCCACGGTGGGGAAATAGATAGGGGCTTTTGGGATGATTTCAAACAGCTCATACTCTGTATTTGCATTGAAAGGGCATTGGCCATAGAGTAAACAGTAAAGGGTGACGCCCAAAGCCCAGACGTCAATTGACTTTGTGATGCGTTGGTGTGCTCTTTCTCGCGTGCAACATAATTCGGGAGCAAAGAAGGCAGGGGTACCAGCTGTCTCTTCTAACTCTCTATCTGTTTTTTCATCGTATAGGCCCAGGTTTTCCGCCAGCTGTTGGTTAAAGTAAGATACGCCAAAATCACTGATTTTGACACTCTGCCCGTCTTTAGAATACAGCAGGTTGGCTGGTTTGATGTCTCGATGGATAATTCCATGGTAATGCACTACAAGAAAAAAAAAAGGACCGTTCAATTTGCATATATAGATTGTATAGGGCTCTGCTTACAATAATCTAATCCGCTAACGACATCTCTAAATATCTTGCGGGACTGGTCAACAGTCAAAATAGGGTGATCCCCACTTCTCCACTCGACTTCTCCACCTTCCATATATTCCAGAGCTAGCACTCTAAAGATGAGTCTATTGCCTTTTTTTTTTTTTTTTTCTGTTATGGCTTACCTAAATAAATCTTGTTGCTTGATGGATCGTCAATGACTTCTCCCAGTCTGACGACGTGAGGATGTGAGCATTTCTTCATGATGGCTATTTCCCTCCTAATTTTCTCTTCAATATCGTCGCCCCTTGAAGGAATCAATGGGCCATAACCCAGTTGCTTTTTTCTGGACTGTTTGTCTACAATTTTGATAGCCTAAGAGATTTATTTAGGCCAACTGATTTTTCTATATGACAGTTCTTTTACCACCCATTCCGATGTATCCAGATCTTGCGCCAGTTTTACTTTTCCGTGCATGCCACGGCCTATTTCTTTGACCAACATATACTGGTTGACCAGCTTGTTGCCTGTTTCGGGGTCGTAATCCTTGTTCATTGTATGGGTTGTCAAAATATCCCTGCTGGGCTTTTCGATGGCCTGGCCAAAAAAAGAAAACCGTCGGACGGAAGACTTCTTACTGGGCATAATAGAATCGGCGCTCTTCCATTGTTGTAACGTGTGACCTACTGTGCTTTGTTTGAATAGCGTAGGACTGTGCATTTCACCCAAAAAAATAATAAAGAATTGCAGAAAAAAGAAAAAAAAAAATTAAAAATTAAAAAAAAATAGGGTTTTAACAAGACAATGAGAGACAGAAGCATAGATTGCAGGCATATTAGCGGAGTTTGGCAAGAAAATAAAGTGTTGTCATGGTTTCTCGAGTAGAAAGACCGCGCAGGTTTATAAACATTCTGATCTTCCTTCAACTATCTCCTCCTCCCCCCCCTTAGATTCCTTCTCTCTATCTTTCTTTCCCCCAAAAAACATAAACACACATACAAATAGATACACTCCTTCTATATGCAGTAACGTATAGTATAGAAATTTCGACTGAACCATTGATATAAAAGTGTAGTATAGCAGCGATAGTATGAAAAGAACAGAAAAGGCTGTACATTTCACTAGGTATTATATTAAAAAAAGAGGAGGTTGTTTATTTATTCTAAAGGGAAAAAAAAAATCCATGATTAAAAAAGTAAGAAAAAGCTTCACAACATCGTTATTATAATCATTATTATTATTATTCGTGTGCATTACCCATGTGGTTACTCCATAGAAGGTCTTTATCTTTTTCAGAAAGGTAGGCTTGTGAAAAGCTAGCCAAGGGTTGGATAGGAGTGTTTGGATCTTGCTGATATGTGCCATTTAAGGCCGCCCGACAATGAATTCTCTGTTCAACATAAATGTACATGCCTCCTGTAAATAATCAAAACTACTTTAGCGTTCCAAAGTCATCGTACAAAAAAAAAACACCTTGATGGGAAGCCTTCCTATTCAGTTTTTTTTTTAGTTTATATAAAGCTCGTTGGCGTAACGCCCTACTCCAAAGCATACTATGACCTCTCCTGAATGGTAGAAACCATTGTAGTGTCCCGAAACATAAGGTGATCATGATAGGTGTGTACAAATTCAAGGTTTATTAATAAAAAGCCATAATCACTCTTTGAGCAGTAGGTTATATTGCTACGTATACATGAATCAATAAAACTCAAAAAGTTTCCAAGCTTTCTTTGGGATTGCTGCGGCTCAAAACCAAAAAAAAAAAAAAAAAAAAAGTCTTATACGTATTACTATAAACCAAGAATCTGATGGTATCTCCCCTGTAAGCAACAGACTGCCTAATGCTATTACCATCAGAAAACTTTTTGCGATTCTACCCAAGCTAAAAAAAAAAAAAAAAGTTGTTTTATTTGATACGAAAACAGTGTTGGTTCGATAAACTTCAATTGAAAAAAAAAAAAAAAAAAAGTAAATTCTTCTATAGAGATATTAAATACGAGAGGTAAACCTAAAAGAGAGAGAGAGAGAGAGAGAGAGAGAGAGAAAGAGGGTATAGATTGGTACAAGTGGCATTAGGGTAGGTGATTATGCGGGCATAAAGAGACTATGAAGTTGTTTGAATTCAGTAACGCTCTTGAGATGAATGGCGTGTTTGGAAGCAGCGTTTTGTATAAGGTTGGGTATCTTGACAAGTGCAAGAGTTTGCAATGTTCGCGATGATTCCTATGACAAGCCAATGAGTTTTATACAAAAGTCTATCGAACGTGTGTATGTGCTTACCTTATTTTGTACGTGATGAAGAGCACTGATTTGGTTTCTTAACAGTGTGCTTCGCTGCTGGAGTGTATAGAGTACGGACGGTTGCATCGAGTGAGGTTGTGGTGTGGAAAGTGGGATGATGCGAGGCGAGGCTCCAGCCACCCGAAGGTCTTTGATCAACACGCGTGTTTCTCGTGCCAATGACTTGGAGCGGTCATCAGGCACGTTCTCAACGGCTGATATGGGGTCTAAGGCCAAGTCAAGTGATCTGGCAAAGTCCAAGCTTTTCAAGTGTGCATTCTCCGCCCTCAGATAGCGTACGGACGTTCTGAGAGTTTCCATCTGGTTCGACATGGCGTAATAGTTGCCGGCCATTTCTTGCATTGTCGAGGTGTCCTCTTGCTCGGCCAGATCAAACGTGGCCTTTCGGATCAGCGACTGCCTCTTTTCTTCTTTTTTGCTGGCCTCTTTCTTAAGCTGACTGATCTCGTTTTCAAGCGCGTCATTTTCATTTTCGAGGGTTTCCATGGCGTTCTCCAAAAGACGCTCTTGGTTAAGCGATTTCTCGAGGTCTTCTTCCAGGGCTTTAACGTGCTCAATTTCTTTTCGGGCTACGACCATCCTTTTCTCAAGCAGGTTGATCTTTACTTCTGATTCTTGTAGGGTTTGTTCCTATGTAGGATAAGTATGTGTGTATATGAGGTTAGACAAACCTTGAGCTTGCCATCCTTCACCAGCCTGACAATCTCTTCGTTGTATTGCTGTAGTTTGTATTCCAGTTCTCGGTTCACTACCACTTCTGCCTTGATATCAGAAGCGCGTTGAATCCAAGGAGCCACCTTGACCATAACTAAAACATTACATCTGTTTAGACAAAACAAAAGGTGAATTAAACCTTACTCTTATCCAGCTTATCGTCGCCTTCGATCTGTAAAGTGGTAGTTTCTAGTTCGTTGGTCAGGGATCGAAGTGCTCTCATCGAGCTTTCCCACATGGAGCTTTCTGTCAGCTCAAAGATGTCATCTCCCTTGTCTTGTAGTAGTTTTTTTATATGGCACAACTCCACCGGCTCATGGCTGCCTTTCTTGTTGTTCACATAAAGCACCAGATCTCGATAGATCTATTATATATAAAGAGCGTCTTGAGAAAAAAAAAAAAAAAAAAGAGAGGTGCTTCTGTTTTACCTCGTAACAAAACTGACAAAGTTTGGTACTGATAGAGTAAAGCGTTTTGAAGCGATGCATATGTTCACCCTTGAGGGTCATGGCTTCTTCGAGTTTATCTTCCAGTTGACGGATTAGTTTCCTAAGGGATATAAAAAAAAGAAAGAGTCAATGACCACTCTGGCAAGAGAAACATACTTTGTGATGATTTTGCTGTTTTTAGCCTGTGTGATTAATCTTCCGAGAGGTTCCATATAGTCTTGCTCCATTTCACCCACGCCTTCCAGAAGGGTGAGTTCATCGTTTCGGATGGCATTACTCAACATCTGTCGGCAGAAAGTGAAGATGACAATCATTCTGTCGGCATTCAGATCAAGTGCTTTGGTCAGCCCAAAGAACTGATCCGAGTTATTTTTTTCCTGAGCCGGTACGTTTTCCACCAGATGTTCGACTTGGGAAATGATTCTCTGGAGTTCGTTCAGGCAATAAGGTGCGTTGATCTGGTCTGTTCGGAACAGCTCTACAATACTGTTCATTCTTCGCTCGACACCTGTCAAGTCCAGGTAGACTCTACCCAGTTTTGCAAACGCTTCTGGGTCACAGTTTTTGATGTGGGTTTGGAATCGGGTGGACAGCGAACTCAGCCATCCCGCACGTTGTTTGATCTTTGTAGGGGGAGAAACAGTTGAGATTCTATGACCAAAGTTTTTCTCTTTCTACTTACCTCACACATCGAAACCAGGTTTTCAGTGACATTATCCATGATCTTTTCGCTGACAGGATGGTTTTGATCCAAATGCCTGATGACCAGTTCAGATTTGAACTCGAGTCGTTTGAACAAGAGCAAACAAGAGATGGAATCACTTTCGGTCTTCAAGAACGCCTCGGGCAGGTAAGGTTGAATCATGTTCAGACGGTCGTTGGCTTGGTTGGCCTCGAGCTTTCGCAGTTCGATATCAATGGATTTTGCCTGCGCTTTCATGACGGTAGTTTGGAGTTGTAAGTTGAGCGACATCATGGCTTGGGATTGACTGCTGAGTGACATCTTTTCGGTCTGGTCTGCTTTCTCTTTGCGTTTGAGTTCCTTAAGATCGTCCTGGAGATGGTTCACGAGCTCCCGGAATTGCTCAATCGTCGTTTCGTAATCGGTCATTGTTTCCTCGTTGGCTTTCAAGCGCTCTACTTGTTCTCTCAACAACATGTCGCGGTGGTCGATTTCAGCCTGCAGCTGTTTCTCGGTCTCCATATGGTTTTCTTCCAACTCATCTGCCAGTTCCTTCAGTGCTTCTAAATCGTCTACAGACGCTCTCAGCTCTTCCATCCTCTCTGTCAGATTTAGGTTTTTCTCTGTCAGTTGTTCCACCAAATCCTCCGTGCCCACTGCATCGTCCAGCTGGACCTTGAGATCCTCCACCAAAAGCTCTGCTGAATCCAGTTGTTCCCTCAGCTTTTCGTTTTGGTCTTTAATAAATAGCAGGTGAGAAAGGTATATACACACATCTCTCTTTTTTTTTTTTTTGAGTTTACATTGGATCTCTTCAAGCTCATGGCTCTCTTGCTCTAATATCTTGATCTTCAAGTTCAGTTCGGCCTCTGAGTCATTGGCAGCGTCACGAAGTCTATCCACAGGTATCAATAAGAAATACTTGAACAAAAAGTTACCTGAGTAAAGCGTCTTTGAGTCTTTCGTTATGTCTTTCCAACTGAATGACCTCTAGCGGGGTTCGTTCGTCTTCGTGAGCTCCTCTTTCTTCTGGGGGACGATTCATCCGGTCAGCTTCTTTTTTGAGCACGTCCAGATCGACACTGATCTCCTCCATCCGGTCCTTTAATATGTTGGTTTCCTGCTGGAGACTCTCGGCTTTTTCCTCGGCCACTTCTTTATCCAACGTCAGCATCTCCATCGACTCGAGCAGGTCCACGTACTTTGTCTCTACCGTTTCTTTTTCTTGGCTCGTCTCTTTAAGTTCTCGCCTGGCTTCTCGGACATCTTTCTGAAGTTCTGAAATCTTATCCTGCAGTTTGTTTCTCAGTGTCAAGAACTGTTCAGCTTCCTCTTTGATCTTTTCATGTTCTCGAAATCTTTCACGGTCTTCGTGACGTTTGGATTCCAAGATTTTCAGTTTGAACCGAAGTTCCTCATACTCTTTCAAAGGTACCGTCTTTGGTGCATTAGAAAAAACGATAAGCCTCTAGTTGTCTCTCTTTTTTTTTTTTTTTACCTGATCAGATTTACTCATCGGTTTCGAAGAAGCTAAAGAACCATAGACAGGTTGAAGTTCGTTTGCCGGACAGGTATCTCCATCTGACTCTTCCATACTTTCGGGTAAATCCTCTTCTTCTGAAGACGTCAGCTCTTCTTCCCTTCTGTCTTCTTTTTCAATCGATACAGGACTGGCCATGGTGTTGCACAAGGTGTCAAAATCCTCGGTGACTGAATCCTGTGTGATTTCTGGCGTATGGTCGGGTGTCGAAGGGGCTGTGGGGGGCGGTTTTGGTTTCAAGATGGAGCTGATGCGTTTTTGGGAGGTGAGCCGTCGGCTGGATGTGCTGGACGGTCGTTGTGATAGTGACGGTTTGGGTGAAGCGATCACCGTTGATTTCCTTTGTTGAGGCTCCACGATGGATTTTCTTCGTTGTGAAGGCACAGGCGGTTCTACAATGGATTTTCTTCGTTGTGAAGGCACCGGTGGTTCTACAATGGATTTTCTTCGTTGTGAAGGCACCGGCGGTTCTACAATGGATTTTCTTCGTTGTGAAGGCACAGGCGGTTCTACAGTGGATTTTCGTCTGGGCTCTATAATAGATTTGCTCTTTTGAGGGGAGGTTTCGATCGGTCGGGTGATAGATCTTCTTGGATTGGGAATCATTGATTTTTTCTCAAAAGTCTTTTGGTATATATATATATATATAAAAAGAAGGTTAATTTCACTCACAATCACCCTATTTCTATAAATATATATCAAAGTATCTATATTTCTTTACTTGAATTAATTTCACACTACTGGGCCGAGTAAAGACCCCGTGATTGGTTTTACACTCAAAATATCTTTTGCCCTGAACTACCCCACTGTTTTTTCCTTCGGCCTCGTCCAATTCAACACCTATCCATTTCCCTGTTTGAAAACTGGTGCTGCCAATGTACTTTATTGTTCCTGTCAATTCGTTGTTCACCAGGACTCTGGAGCCAACGATGATGTCTTCTTTAGTGCCAATGTGTGATTGTCTTTTAGTGCTCGACATGGTGAACGCTTTACAAGATTAGAAAAGAGCGTCAATGTTTGTAAGAAGCCTCTTTTTTTCTTGTTTCTTCTTCTTTTTCTTTGTATACAAAAAAAAAACAAGCGTTCGATTCTACTGGAAAGGGTATAAAGTAGTCTATTAAAAAAGCACAATATATAAAAAAGTAATTAAAATTTTCATCTTTTTTTCCAAGCACACTATAAGGCGGGGAAACAATTTTTAAATCTGCGCTTTGAAAGCACACATCAAAAAAAAAAAAAAAAAAAAAAAAAAGAGGTTTCCTCTAGTCGAATGAAGTTGATTGCCTTTACAGATAAAACCAATAAAGGTTTGTTCTTGACCTTAAAAACGAATTTTTCAATAAAGACGGCTTTTTTTTTTACTTGTGATAATATAGACCTTGATAATCTGACACAGATTTATCTACCTTGTCCAAGATCGAGTAAGAATCGCAACACACAGCTAGGATCGACTTAATTCTTCATAGATAGACGAGCTGTGTATTTCTTTAATGCGAATAATCAGCTATTCGAAACACAAAAAGTCACCGGCCCTGGAAGAAAGAGTTGTTGGGTTATCCACGATGCGGCCTTCAAAGGTGATTTGCCAATGAAAAAAAAAAATTCTTAATCGTTAGTAGATGGTGCTGTACGGTTTATTTCGGCTATTGATGGTTTGTTTCTATGTTTACCAATACTAGAAAATGCGGGTAGAGACCACAAGTATCGTACGCTGGACGACATCTTTACCCGAAAGAATGTGCATGTGGAAGGACCGGACGGAGAGATGGACATCCATCGACTTTCGATGCTGGTGCCGGTTGCACAGCTCGACCATCTATGCGATCGACAGAATGTGGGCATAGATGTCTATCGATTGAACGAGGATCGGGCGCTCAGCTGGCTAGAGAAGAAAATCGAGCGATTGTTGCTCAATGCGCATTTTCAGCAACACTTTGATCCTACCGAACAAGACCAACAACGGATCAAGCTGGAGGCAGCCTATACCTTGGCGAGTTATTTGCCGCATAGCTGGTTTAAAAAACTGCTCAAGAAGCTGGGGTAAGTGCTTTATGCAACAGCCAATCATTTATTGTTTTACAGTATTGAGGAAATGGATGGAACCAAAGAGAGCCTGGGAGAGGATGTCAAGGCTACTGTAGATACATTGGCAGTCAAAGCATCCATGTCTTTGATTAATTATGATGAGTTCAAAAACCACAATCCAAACGAGATTGCTAGTCCTAAGCGTAAAGACGATATAAAGAGTATGGATGTGGAACAACCCACTAAGGTAATCAGAATCTCAAGCCAATCTTGGTTTCTCAACTCTTTTTAGAAAACCAAACCCGCGTCTAAATTCAAAACAACTAAAGGCCAAAAAAAAATCAATACCTTTTTCTTAGCCAAATAATAGTAAAAACCAAAAAAAAAAAAAAAAAAAAAGAAAAAAAAAGGGAGGAGGTGACTGATTCTCTACTCTCTTCTGCTTATAGATAGATAGATAGATAGATAGACACATATATATATATATTGTTCTCTTCATTTATCAATTGCCAATATAGAATAGTATTCACCACTAAAATCAAAAGAGATCACATACTTGTCTTGAAGCCAGTGTGTATTGTATTCAAACTGCCTATCAAAAGCAATGAACTCTCCCTTGGTTGTAATAGCCACGAAAATACCTCTGTGAAAAGCCTATGAGTTACCACTTTTTTTTTTTCCATCTCTCTATCTATACCTGGCATATACCAAACTTTTCACTGTTTTTCCCTCCAAGTACTGACTATGCCATGGTAAGGTTTCTGACGAGGTTGTATCCGCATCTCCCAGGACGACGCTGCCTTGATGGTTGCAGATTGCAAAGTCAGTTTCGAGTTCGTGTAGTGAGCGATTGTGAGGATGTGAGAAGCGTTTGAGCTCAGTGGTGAGACGGTGTGGGGAACGAATGAAAGCGGTATGTTGGCTCGTGTTGAGCAAGAGGATCCGACCCGACTGAGTGAGGGCTAAGGTCATGCTGTTGGCATTGATGATCTGAATGACCGTGTCAGGGAAATTGACGGCAAAGATGGCTCTTGGTTCTGTTTCTTCATATTCCAGAGGGTCTGGAACGAACCAAAGGCTGCCTTCTTTGGTCAACAAAATCGAAGAGGCCTCGTACGTGGTCAGGACCTGAACAATATTCAGAGGCGCGTTCTTCACAAGATGAATGTTCCCTTCATAGCCATGATATACCATGCCAGTGTACGTCAGACCGATAAAATACTCTCCACAACACGAGATGGATTGGAAGCGATATTTTTCCGGCGTCCTCAGCATTTTGGGTAATTTCATCTTGTCTGTTCCAAAAAACAAGTTACACACATCACGTTTGAGTAAGGTGTCACTTACTGCATGATTTGATATAGAGACGACCACTCTTACTTTGAATATACATCTTTTCGTCTACCATCAACACATTCCTGATTTTCTTTCCATTGAAAGATTTGTTTTCTCTCCCTTTGGCGACTTTGCTAGATTTGGATTAGTTTTCTTTCCTCGTACACACACATAGATATCTATGTATATCTATGTATCTATCCTTTCACCCCATGCATGCATTTTTATGGTTCGTTTGACGTACACACACCTTCTAATACCTTTCTGACCTACGTGACGTGACAGTAACTTGCCAGTATACACTTTCGGATTACTCAAAGCCTTATAAAACTCTATCCAAGACTCTCTCTTCCAAGGCTCTGTCGGTTGAGCCCCAAAATCTTCAATACACTTTTGTTTCCAAACAGGATCCGAGTAAGCCAACATACTGAAGAAATGGGATACACGACTCATTGCCATCAAGGCATTTTTATCGAGGTTTTTAAAGATAGCTTGGATAATGCCACAGGGTAAAACGTTCATTGTGAATAAGAAAAAAAAAAAAAAAAAAAAAGAGAAAGAATCAAAGCAAAGCGCCATATGTTTAGGTTACGGTTTTATTTTATTTTAAAAAAAGATGTCATCACTTTTCCCCTTAAAAAAAAAAAACCATTGGTTCATTTGAATCTGTACTATCTTAACGTTGGCTTTCTCTTTACTGTTTTTTCTTGTGCGCCCTGCCCTATTTTTGACGTAATATTCAATTTTAAAACACACCGCCCACTTTCTATCCACCAATGCATGTACAACCCAACTAGAATAATAAAATGATAGAGAAATCATCGTTTTTTATATCTAAAGTGATAGAGGTCAAGATAATTTACCAGAAAGAGGGGTTGGATTTGTCAAACACCCCTTCTATTGAACCCCCCCTTTCTCACAAAAAAAAAAAAAAAAAAGGAAATTGAGGGCAAACGAAGATTTCTATACAAGAACCAATCTATCATCCCCCCCTTTTTTTTTTTCTGTAAGAGTGATGATGGAGCTGTCGTACAATATTCTCTATAGTCTAGAGGTTTTATATAGAACTTACTTTTGGTCAAAATGGTGATACGCATAGTAACTGTATGCCGTCAATGCATCCTATCAGACCAGGTCAGTGGACATATCTACATATTGACAATCGCATGCCAAAGCCGTGTTTCTAAAATACATACATACATACAAGATACTTCTTTTACGAAATGTATTTTTTTTTTTTTTTTTTTTTTGGTACCTGAAAAGATTTCCAGTTTGGTTTTGTTAGGGAGTTCGAATTTGGTCTGTGCCACTCCAACAGGTCCACCGCTAGAATACAAAGCCATGCTTAAAAAAAACCAAAAAAAAACAACTGAAAAGCAGCTCAGGTTTTGTGTTTAAAGTAAAAAACCTTTGAAACACCTTTTTTTCATCACACAATAGCTATCCATCGATCTATCAAGAGTTCTTTTTGCTGGCGATTTCTAAACACTTTGGACAGCCAAAAGTATCTTGCTCAAAGTCACTTTGAGTATCCAATCTAAGCTTTGGTCAATACAAGCCATTGTATACATGAACGCCAATGATGATCGAGATCTTTTTTTTTTTTGGTTGGGTCAAATCTCTAAACTGAATACTGTTTCCACGCGTTCAAAAACACTCTGACTTTATAAAGCCTGGTTCAAAAAGAAAATGTTAGCGTTTAGACAGCCAAACGGGTACAAAGCTGTAATTTTCTTTATAAGCTGTATTTACCTCAAACGGGTGATACAAGCTCGATTAATTTTTCATTTATTTATTATTTTTTTTTTTTTGCCAGAGTTTGTCTCTATAGAAAGCTTTGAACACAAAAAAGAGAGATTTGGAGAGAGACCTGCTAGTTATAAGCGGTGTTCACTTTTAAGAAACGATGGCTTTAAGCAGTGCTATTTGATGTGAGCTATGCAGTCCACACACACACACACACACACAGGGATGGCTGCATTCAACATAGATTTGACTAGATGAAAGAAACCTGCACAGAGTCATCTTTTTTTTTAAAAACCATCATTGATATCAACGTATCTAAACTCAATGATACCCCATTGGTGAATAGATGAGTGGCAAAAAAAAAAAAAAATCGATTTTTTTTTTTTTTTTTTATCTCGTTTTATTTATCTCGTTTTTGTTGTTTTGTTTTTGTTCATTGGATCGACAGCAACATAGACACACATACATACACATATACAGCGTTTGTTGGGACATGGTAAAAGATGTCTGATTCAAACCAATCCAATACTGCGGAAACACCCGCATCTTCTGAAGAAAACACGAGTACTCCACTTCAAGATAACAAAAAGAAACCTCGTACAGGGCCAAAAAGACGAAAAGTGACGCACGGTAAACATTAGAAAAACATGCTTGTCCATTAGCTTGTGCTCAACTCTACAATGTCATTAGCTTGTGTTTATTGTAGACGATCCCACATGACTTGTGATGAAGGTATACATTCTCTTTCTCTCTCTTTCTCTTACCTATCCATGAAAAGGCCGTCCTTGCCAACGATGTATCAAACGAAGTATTGGGCATTTATGTCATGATGAAGTCAAGACTTCGAACCATTCCACACCTGTACAACAAACTGTCAGTAAACCTGAAATACAAAACATGAATTATTCTTTACCCACGATGAGTCAAGCCAACGGTATCTGTCTCTATAAACCATGATTCTGGGGGGTATTCATTCCCTTTTTTTTTTTTTTTTTTTTTTAATAGTACTCGGATCCAACACTAGCAACCTGGGTGGATTACCTCTTCAATTCTATGGACAGATGGGAGCAGGACAACTTACGTTTGCAAGTGAGCATATGGGCAATGAGATTTCGGTCATTAGCGATTTTCTGGATTCATTAGGCTCAACTGGTGAAAAATCCACACCACAGACCAACGAGGAAGAAACGCCTACAGTCAATAACACCGAACGGTTCTTCTTGACCGCCGCCGATCCTTCCGATGGTAAACTCGAGGATCGTCTGACGGAGGTCATCAATGCAAAATACGAAGCTGGCTTCTTAAAACCTTACAATTATGTGAATGGTTATGCTCGGCTTCAGAAGTATATGGATAACAAGTGAGCATCTTCTTTATATATATATAAAAAAAAAAAAACTCACCCTCTCTCTAGTATGTCTGCTTCCAGTCGACAACGTATCCTGAATGTTATGGGTACCTTTCGTCCGGCATTTCGATCTGTAGCTCAATCCTTGACTGATATCGATCTTATCTTGGTAGAAGAAGCTTTTGAAAGGTTACTTTTGGTAAACATCAAAGGCATTCCCGGTCCATTTGTTCGTTGACTCATCTTTTCTTAAAAAAAAAAAAAAAAACCACCCCTTAGGATTATGACCGAGTGTTTAGTTCAATGGGTATCCCTGCTTGTTTATGGCGACGTACAGGCGAAATCTATAAAGGCAATAAAGAATTTGCTGCTTTGGTCAATGTACCTATTGAAAATCTTAGAGAAGGTAGACTATGTATTTATGAATTAATGGCTGAGGAATCAGCTGTCAACTATTGGGAGGTATGTAGAGAGAGATAGAGAGATAGATATGTAAAAATAACTCTTTTCTCTCCACAAAAAGAAATATGGGAATATTGCATTTGACCCTGGCCAAAAAGCAGTGTTAACTTCATGTTTATTGAAAAGCCCTGACTCTGAAAATACAAGTGTGATTTCATGCTGTTTTTCATTTACCATTCGTAGAGACAAATATAATATTCCTGTAAGTCTCTCTCTTTTGAAAACAAAACTCCCCCCCATACTCATCTTTTTACTAGACTGTCATTGTTGGCAACTTTTTGCCGATTCAATTACAATAATTCACACAACACACATACATTTTTTTTTTTTTATTATTATTATTATTATCACATAAAAGGGGGCACTGAATACGGTATTTATATACTTTTTTTATTTTTTATTTTTTTATTTTTTTTGTTTTGCTTTTGACTTCAAAAGACAGTTATCGCAATACCATTTACCTTTGGGCACTGTCTTTAGATCAACACAAGCTAAATGAAACCATTCGATTTCACACTAGAAAAATAAAAATCGATAAGAAAAGAGGAAAGCAAAGCGTTGGCTTACATCGTGTTGATCACAGGCCACCATTTCACCAAAAGAAACTTGTTGACAATAACAATAAAGAGGTTCGTTCGGATCGATAGGTAAATCCACAGGTACAACCCTAAAAGAAGAAGAAGAAAGTATTAAAAGTGTGTGTAGATGCAATAGAGATCAACATAGAGATATATATAAAAAAAAAAGGGCTTGGTAAGGGAAAGGTACGTTTTAGGTTTGGTGGTCTTGTAAGATCTAGCTTTATCTGTTGCTTTTAAGGCGCGTGCATCTTTAGAAGCATTGGCACGTAGAACAGAAGGGGACACACTACTCTCATTACTCTCCTTGATCGTTTTTCTTTCTATAGAAACAAATCGTTGGTAAGAGAAAAAAAAAAGGGGGGGCCAGGATAGCTTGGGTTTGAAGCCTTACTTTTCTTTTCGCCTTTCTCTTTACGTTCAATACGTTTAGCAACCACTCTTTCTTTCATTTCTGAAGTCTCTTTCAGATTATGAAAAGAAGGACCCAAACCGGGCAATGTGGTAATACGTGTATCACCCAAGGTTTGGTTTTGTTCAAATTTAATAAGATCCGAATCAAGTCGATGGCAATGACGATCAACCTATAGATTTGATAGATAAAAACTAGTGTGTTAGTTAGTATCTACATAGATGTGTATTTCTCTCTCTTTTTTTTTTTTTTTTGTTTTTTTTTTTTTTGGAAATGTCCCCCATTTACAGTATCGCACGTAGATTGGGCCAGGGCGACTTTCTCTTCCCCTCGTTTCAAAGTTTCGGAAAGAATCGTTGTGAAATGCTTGAACTTTTCTAGACGTGTGTTGGGATCCAAGTCTTTGATGGTATCAATCAGTTCAACGGCTTCTTTAGAAACAGCCTCCATTAAATCTACACAACGCAGTATTAAAAAAACAAACTTGGGGGTTTTGTATGTCTTTACCTTGCGCATAACCGTCTAGTTCTCGAAGTAAAGTGAAATTACGTTGTAGATCTACTGGAATGGCTTCGAGCGCTATAATAACCTATCAGTATTTCGCTCATTTGGTCTTTTGAGTTGTTTACTATCAATATAGTCATCAAGATAAACAAGGCCATCATCTCCTTTAGTTGTTGTCATGTTGGCAGGTTTCATGAACACGAATGGTTTAAAAAAAATAAAAAATTAAAAAAAAAAAAAAAAAAGACTGCTTTCTCATTCCTTTCCTCCCCTTAAAAATCTTGAGAGCTTCCTATTGGCTCTTACGAGATGAAGCCAGCACCTATGATGACCTGCTTCCAGTTGAAAAGCAAAAACTCCCTCTCTTTTGTGCTAGATTGGATCTTGAAACGATTTGAGCAAAAATCGTTACTCATTAAATTTTAATGTGACCATCTAAAATCTCTTTTTTTTGTTGTTTTTTTTTTTTTACAAAAAAGGCGATTGGAAACCATCAAAACAAATCATTGAAAAAAAAAAAAAAATACTTTATTTTAACGCTATACACGTACATAGAAAGAGTAGGGTGTATGTTTTGGCTATGGGGGGGTTGTTCTTAAGCAAGAACATTACCGGCAGCACGACTACCAGCACCAGTACCTTCTCTGTAAAGTTGTTGATCCCAAAGATAAACACCAAGACCTTCACCCACACGGTTCAATTGAGTGACCATATCAGCCAATTTCTTGATGGCCTCCACTTGTTCACCAAGATAGGTGGCCTCGATAAAATCACACATTTGAGGATCACCTTGACTGTCCGAGACCTTGTGAAGATTCAAAAGGGATTTGTTCACATCTTTTTCAAGCTGAAGGGCAGATTCAACGGCATTTTTGGCAGATTTCCAGTCCGCCTCAGGGGCTTGCAAAGCACGCAAGATAACACGACCTCCACGGGTATTGATATAGTCTAAAGAAATGTCAATATCCAATAGAAAAGCTTTTTTTTTTCTCTCTCTCTTTCTCTCTCTTACCAATCAACTTCTGAGCATGTTCTCTTTCTTCAGAGGCTGCTTCACGGAAATATTTTTCAAGACCTGAGGAACAAAGTAAGACGCGTGGATACTAAAAAACATGGCTTTTTTTTTACCTGGCAAGGCAACAGAAGAGTGTTGAGCCCAAGCAGACATCGAGAGATATACTTGAGAGGCTTGTAACTCAGTATTGACCTGTTGGTTCAAAGCTTCTTCGGATTGACTAGAAAAGTTTTGTTTGGCAAGAGACATGTTTTTTATATATAAAAAAGGGTGGTGGGTTTTTGGTTAGTGTAAGAAAGTGTAGTAAAAACAAAGAAAAAAAAAAAAAAAAAAACTTTTTCGTGCAAAGTTCTAACCTGTCTCTTTATACTTTTTTTTTCCTCGATAATATATTTTCCCAGACAAATGTGCATATTTTTTTCTGTGCTCAGGTTGTACTGTTTGAGAATAAGAAAAAAGGATGGAATAAATCAACTTGTTCGTCTACAAAGCTAACATAAACAAATAAAACCGGCTACTAAACAAAAACAACTGGTTCTTAACAGGCTTGTCTTTTTCTTTCTACAAGAAGTCATGGACGCCTTTTGTTTTTCTGTTTATTTGTTTATTTGTTTTGGTGCTGTCAAAGGTAGTACGAGTCCATCTTTTTTTGCGGATTCTATCCTATCTTTCCATCAGTAAGAATTTTTCTTCTTTTTTTTTTTTTTTTGGCGTTATTTCATTATCAAAGTGCGCATACTCGGTTAAAAACAAGAGTTTCATTGATACAATTGTTCTTTAGTAAAGAACAAAATATTAAATTCTGTTACACTCAGCCCTATCGGTTCTCAGTTTCAAAAACAATTATAGGTTCAGAATACTTTTTTTTGGGGGGAAGCGATTGAGAGATCGGGGAAACAAGTCCTCTTTTTTTTTTTTTTTTTTTTTGTTATTATTCCAAATTTTGACACAAACATGCCTGAAGCAAAGATTTCACCTTCCATGCTCTCAAGTGATTTCGCTCATTTGGCTGCAGAAGCCAAAAGAATGCAAAAGAATGGAGCTGACTGGCTTCACCTTGGTAAATAACTAGTCATAAACGAAAACCTAGACTTGTATTGAATATGTCTATAAACATCAATGTAGATGTAATGGATGGGTAAACTGAAAAAAAAGATAGCCATGACTCCTTCTAAAATACATATAAAAACAGCCATTTTGTTCCTAACCTTACTTGGGGAGCACCCATTATCCAAGCGATCCGGCCTCACACCGAGGCCTATTTCGGTTAGAAATCCCTTTAAAGTGTATGTGTGTAGATAGATATCTGACCGTGTTATGATTAGATTGCCATATGATGGTATCCAATCCTTCTCAATGGGTAGACGATATTGCTCAAGCAGGAGGGGATATGTACACGTTCCATATCGAAGCTACAAACGATCCTTTGGCTTTGATTGATCAGATCCATGCTGCAGGCATGAAAGCAGGTGTGGCCATCAAACCCAAAACACCCGTAGAACAAGTGTGGGGCGAGATAGCCAAACGATGTGATATGATCTTGGTCATGACGGTCGAACCTGGCTTTGGCGGTCAACGCTTCATGCAGGAATGCATGCCCAAAGTAGAACGTCTGCGTCGTGAATACCCTCATCTGGATATCGAAGTCGACGGTGGTCTCTCGCTTGAAACTATCGACGCTTCGGCTGATGCTGGCGCAAATGTCATCGTGGCTGGTACAGGTATCTTCAAAGCGGATAAACCTGACCAGGTAATCTCGACCTTTAAAGAAAAAGTCAACAAGGCTCAAGCTCGATTTGCTAAAGAAGCCGGTATTACTCAATAAACAACTTGTATATACACGTATATAAATGATGGCTATCTATCTCTAGAGAGATACATAGGGTGGGGGAGGTGATCATGGATTATTTATTTACTTTTCTCTTTTTATTGTGTGGGATTGTGTGTGTATCTCTCTCTCTCTCTCTCTCTCTCTCTCTCTTTCTTTCTTCAACTGTTTTCTTTTACATTCTTAATTCTGTATTGATCCTGCCATCTGTGTTGTTCAGCTATATCGTGGACCTTGAAACCAAATATACGGGGAACATAACGCTCACTGTTTTTGCTAGGCAGGCAGTTGGGATACACCTGGAAAAGCATATGAGGGAAAGAGGTACCGAAATAAGCACCGTCAATAGCAGCATGACGAGAAGATTTGGGATTATAGATATCTTCACATCTGGGACAATAGAGCTTGACTGTCTTGGCCATAGGCACATCAGATAATCCAACAGGCAATAATGATTGCATGTTACAAAGTACGCGAGGACAGCGGCCAAACTCGGCCCGTTTG
>JAIXMR010000104.1:0-99187 GCA_025677835.1 Sporodiniella umbellata | reverse complement strand
GATTTACACCCATGGACTGTAGCTGATCTAGTTCTTTCAATAGCCGTTTTCGATCCCCACCTGAACCTTCACTGGCTCCCAAATTCATCCCTTGCCAATAATTGGCACCTGCAATCTTATAGCCTTTTCCGTCCTTGACAAACACACCTTCCCTTACACTAATAAAACTCATTCAACAAAACAAAACAAAAAAACCAAAAAAACAAAACAAAACAAAAAGAGGATAACAATAACAATAACAATTACACAAGCAATTTCAAAATCAACTTTCTTGAAACAGAATTACTCTCTTTTTTTTTTTAGGTTGGATAGTTGAGAAATCAACGGTTTTTTTAGCAATACTCTAATCAAAATGATATCACTCTCCAAGCCCTTGTTTCAACAAAAAAAAAAACATAGACTTACCCATCAAAGTCCCTTGAAGGCCATTTGGGTACGGTTGAAGACTCGGTAAATAAACCTTGCGTGTCGATTCACATGATCTAAAAGGGGAAAGCATCACTTGAACAGGAGATGCCTTCTTTCTCTCATACACCTTTTTATGATGATGAGGATAAAAGTACTCCTTTTTCTCTCCTTTTAAGTATATTTTCACTCCTCAAATATCCACTTTAAATGCATTATCTGTGAATAAGAAAGTGTCTGTGCGTAAAAAGCCCTTTTGATTAACTCCCCTCCCCTTCGCTCTTTCTCTCTCCCTTAATTTTTTTTTTTTCTATATAATCCCAAACAAGCTTTCTTTTTTACTGTTTTCTTTTTTGATTGAAAAAAGAAAAAACGGACACGTCGTATAAGCCTCGAATCGTCCACCCAAGGTTCTTTGAAAATAATAGGAGTGATTAAACAGAAAAAAAAAAAAAAAAGGCGGCCTTTTAATAATAATCAATTGATGAATGGATTCTACCGATGCGTGTATGTGTGTATGTGTGTGTGCGTGTAGCTATTTTTTTTATTTTTTCTTCTTTTCCTTTCTTCTAAAAGTATAGAAAAAAAAAATTTCTAGAAAAAGGAAAAAAAAAATCTTTTTTTTTTTTTTGGCATCGATGTCTTATTCTGATTACTCTGAAGAATCCGATGAGGAGTACGCAGAACTCACCATGTCTGGCTGGGGTACCCAGACAAACTCCAATGGCACTACAGAAGTGACTGTAAGTGTCCAGGGTTGGGAGTCACTGATTGACCCTTCTGTTCAAGTGAAAGGAAACGGTGTTGGTAGTGGCCAACTTCATCGTAAAGGAAAGAACTTTAATCCAGTCGATGAACAGCTTATTCTGGATCGACGATTAGGCAAGCCTTTACCTAAAGGAGGTCTTAATGGAGCCACTAAAAAGAAGAAGAAGGGAAAAAGTAACAGTGGTTATGCCCCTCCTTCTTCTAATCATCACCCCAGATTTACTGCTCCAGCCAAGACAACTCCAGCCAAAACCGCTCCTCCACCTTCTCATAACCGTGGTAGACCCCCTATTGCCCCGGGTGCCAGTCCTTGGGCTACTTCTTCTTTGGTCGAAACGCCTTTTTGGGAAAAACCCAATGGATCTTCTGCCTCCAAATACGCGAGCCAACCCTCTTCACAACCCAATGCCTACGCTCAACCTACCTCTTATTCTCCCTCTGCCTCTCAACCTGTCTCTCGTGCCCAGCATTCGCAGCCTCCATCTTCTCAAAGCGCTTATTCTTCACAAAACTCTCAAGGTTCGCGTCCTTTGCAAGGTAGCGCAGCTTCCAAATACGCGGATCCTCAGCCTGCTTATACACCACCCCCTTCCTGGACTCCTCCTCCTCAACAGCCCCAATGGGATCCTTCTCATTCCTCTTCCAACCTATCCAAATGGGCTTCTCCATCACAACCAAACTACTATCCACCACAACCACCACAGTTCCAAGCACCCCAAACGTTTTCACCGGCTAACAATACACTCTGTATTAAATTCAGTATTGCTCTCGCTCCAGGCGTTACAGCTGAACTGCCTGTTTATGCTAACGATAACCCAACCGATGTAGTCAATGGATTTGAAAGAAAACATCAACTGGTCATGTCTGCAGACGCAAAAGCCAAGTTTGCTGAAAGAGTTGCTTTATTGTTACATCAACACCAACCCAGAGTATAAACAAACCCCCCCCTTTTTTTTTTAAAAAAAAAAAACATCTATACACACATAACAACAAGAAATAAATGTATTCATTGTATAAACCATCATTGATTCTCTCCCTCAAAGCTTTTCTTTTTTTTTTTTTGAGTCAAAATAGGGCTTTCACTGTACAACCTCCCCCCAAAAAAAAAAGAGGACTGTGAAAAAATAACGCGTCCTCTTTTTGAATGTCTTCACGCGTTTGTCTTGCTGAATAATAATAATAAAAAAAAAAAAAAATACTCGCGTTTTTTGAAATACAAAATTTAATTTTTTTCTAGCCTTCTTTGGTTTTTTTTCTTTTCTTTTGTGTTAAAAAAAAAGAATCGCCGTCCCAGATGCCAATGTTTGTTATTAAAAGAGGTAAACAGATAAAGTGTATTGAAAAGGACACTCCCGTTGACAATCTTTCAACCATAAAAAGATGGTAGACATGAAAGAGTCGCCTTTGACAAGGTAAAAAAAAAAAAAAAAAAAAAAAAAAAGTACTTAGAAGTGTATGTTCTAGATCACTGCTAGAATCAACAAGCTGTGTTATGGACTTGACATGAACTATGTTGATCCCGTTGCCATTACACAAAGGGTAAAATAGGTTGTGAAGTATGCGTTTGGTTATTGACGTTTTTGTGATGCCCAGGTTATTTCTGGTGTATACGAAGGAGTAACTACGATTGAGCTTGATAACTTGGCTGCAGAGACGGCTGCTTACATGACGACACGCCACCCGGACTATGCCCTACTGGCTGCTCGTATTGCTATTTCGAATCTACACAAGGAAACAAAGAAGGTGTTTTCGCAAGTGGTGGAAGATCTGTATCGCTATATTAACCCCAAGACCGACAAGCACTCCCCTATGATTTCCGATGCCACCTACAAGGTGGTGATGGACCATGCGGATCGTTTGAACTCGGCCATTATCTACGACCGTGATTTTCAATACAACTTTTTTGGTTTCAAGACACTGGAGCGTTCTTATCTACTCAAGATCAATGGTAAGATTGCGGAACGTCCCCAACATTTGATTATGCGTGTGGCCATCGGTATTCATGGGACTGATATTGACGCTGCCATCGAGACTTACAACCTGATGTCTGAGAAATACTTTACACATGCAAGCCCCACACTCTTCAACGCCGGTACACCCCGTCCACAGATGTCATCCTGCTTTTTGTTGACGATGAAGGATGATTCGATTGAGGGCATCTACGACACTCTCAAGATCTGTGCCCAGATCTCTAAAACTGCAGGCGGTATCGGCTTGAATATCCACAACATTCGTGCTACCGGTTCTTATATTGCCGGCACCAACGGTTATTCCAACGGCCTCTTGCCCATGCTTCGTGTCTTCAACAATACTGCACGCTACGTCGATCAGGGAGGTAACAAGCGACCGGGCGCGTTTGCCATGTACCTGGAGCCCTGGCACGCCGACATCTTTACCTTTCTGGATCTGCGCAAGAACTTTGGCAAGGACGAAATCCGTGCCCGCGATCTGTTTTACGCGTTATGGGTGCCCGATCTCTTTATGCAGCGTGTCAAGGATGGAGGCGACTGGTCCCTGTTCTGCCCCAACGAGGCGCCTGGCCTGCAAGACGTCTGGGGTGATGCGTTTGTCGAACTCTACGAACGTTACGAGCGGGAAGGTAGAGCGCGTGAGACGATGAAAGCACAAAAACTGTGGTATGCGATCCTGGAAGCCCAGACAGAGACAGGCAATCCTTTCATGCTCTACAAAGATGCCTGTAACCGAAAGAGTAACCAACAAAACCTGGGTACCATCAAATGCTCTAACCTGTGTACTGAAATCGTCGAATACACCAGCCCAGATGAGGTGGCCGTCTGTAACTTGGCCTCGCTTGCTCTCCCCACCTTTGTCGTCAACCGCGAGAGTTACGATTTCAAGCGATTGCATCAGGTCGCCAAAGTCATCACACGTAACTTGAACAAGATCATTGATATCAACTACTACCCTGTCGTAGAAGCTGAGCGCTCCAACAAGCGCCATCGTCCCATCGGCTTGGGCGTGCAAGGTCTGGCCGATGCCTTTATGGCCCTTCGCTTACCGTTTGATTCGCCCGAAGCCAAGCTACTCAATATTCAAATTTTTGAAACCATCTACCATGCAGCGCTGGAAGCCTCATGTGAACTGGCAGCTGAGCTAGGCGCCTACGAAACTTATGAGGGCAGCCCAGTCTCCAAAGGTATCCTCCAGTACGATATGTGGAACGTTGTGCCTACCGATCTCTGGGATTGGGCCGCACTGAAAGAAAAGATTGCCAAACACGGCATTCGCAACTCGCTTCTGTTGGCACCCATGCCTACCGCCTCTACCTCTCAAATGCTCGGCTTCAACGAATGCTTTGAACCCTACACCTCCAACTTTTACACCCGTCGTGTCCTCTCAGGTGAATACCAAATGGTTAACCCTTGGCTCTTGCGCGATCTGGTCGATATGGGCATTTGGAACGACGATGTCAAGAACATGATCGTATCGGACGGTGGCTCGGTTCAAAACGTGCCTTCCATCCCTCAACAACTCAAGGATATCTACAAGACTGTCTGGGAAATCTCACAACGTACCGTCGTCGATATGGCTGCTGACCGTGGCGCTTATATTGATCAAAGCCAGAGTCTAAACATCTTTATTGCAGAACCTAACTTTGGTAAACTCACCAGTATGCATTTCTATGGTTGGCAAAAGGGCTTGAAAACTGGCATGTACTACCTTCGTACGCGTCCAGCTGTAGACGCTATCAAATTCACTGTCGATCAAGTCTCCCTACGTGAATACCGTAAAAAGATGGAAGAACAAAATCAAGCAGATATGGTTTGTTCCATTGATAACAAAGATGCCTGTATGAGCTGTAGCGGTTAAACATAGACACACACACCAAAAAAAAAAAAAAAAAAAAAAAAAACCGTGTAAATAGCTCAATACTCTCTCTTTTTTTTTTTTTTTTCTTTTCCCCTTTTCATTTCATCCTTTTTCTTAAAATAATAATAAAACATCAATCCAACATCCTTTCCTTGTTTATTTTTCTACAGTCAGTGTCTTTCTTCTCTCTTGCTTGATCGTGTCCCAATTGATACCCGAGCTTGCTCTTTGTTTTAATCGCTGGGTCATAGGCGAGGTAGCCACGGCAGCTTTTGTATTAGATTCCTGTTGTCTCTGTTTTGCATGTTCAGCGCGAGCACGTACAGCAGCGTTTTGTCGTGGCAGTTGGATGGTAGATGCTGAACGTTTTGGGATATCTTCTCCGGCTGTTTTCTTGACAGGCGTTTTTGATGACTTCTTGACAGGGTGCTTGATGGATCCATTCTCTTCTTTTCTAGCTGTCGGCTGGGTATCGTCGTTGTAAGATCTTAGGTTGGGTATCACTACTTGACTAAGAGAATACTGTCACAAACCTTACTCACTCGCCTGATTTCCTTACCTTGAAGCTCTCTTCTCAAACCCTCTTTGCTCATCATTTCTCTCTTCAGGCTTCTCCGCAACTTGAAAAGGTCAGTCAGTCCGTTTTTTTTTTTTTTTGAAGAGGTACTTTACATGAAACCCACATCGATACCGTCTTTTCAGCCAACCTTTTCTTTCTTTCGGAATCCGAATCTTTCTGACGCTCTACTGTTTCTTCCTCTGGCACTTCCCAAAGAGTATGTTGTCTGGTCATTGGCTGAGTTTTTTTCTCAGGAACCTCAGCTTCAGGGCACTCCCATAAAGCAGGTACTCTCTCTTTTGTCAAAGGCCGTTCCAAAGGAACTTCTTGTGTCTCCCATAAAGAAGGCGTTCGAGTCTGTTTTTTCGTTGGGGTCGGCGTAAACTCTTGATGACCCCACCAAGAAGGCATGGTGGACACCATGTTGGTTTTTTCTAACGTCTGCGGTTCTTCTACAATCTATACAAGACTAAGATTCAAACTCTCTCTCTCTTTTTTTTTTTTTACTTGCCTCTTCCTCTTTCTCTTCCTCTTTCTCTTCCTCTTTTGCTGCTTCTCTTTTATTCAAAAGAACATCTGTCGTCTGCTTGATTTTGTCACGATCTTCGGAATAAAGCACAGCAAAACACACAAGTTCTCGCAATACATTAAATACGTCTGTGGCTGGATGTTTGTCCAAAAAATGATGTACATAGGGTGGTAAAGTAGTCAAGAAAGCCTCCATTTTTTTTGTTTTTTTTTTTTTTTGCTTATTACAGAAAAAAAAAAAGGAAATATACAAAAAAAGAAAACACTTGCTCTTTTTTATTATATTCTGTGTTACATCAATCTTTCAAAGATTTTTTTTTTTTTGAACATAAATTCAGGATTGCATGAATTCAGTACTCTGCTCTATCGCAATGGGGTATCCACACTAGTGTATCTGAGCATGTTGGGCTAATGGGCGATATCACATAACTGATAAAGATAAATGTAGTGGATAGAATCGCTAATAGTATAAACAAAATCGCTCGGTGTCCTTGGTTACCCACAGGAGTCATGGTAGCAACTGGCATAGTAACAAGTGAATGTCGATAATTAAAAAAAAATAAAACAAAGAAAAATGTACAGATGGAAAGGCTAAAAGGGAAAACTAAAGGGGTCACTTTTTGCGTGTGTCAACAATAAGAAAAAGAGAGAAAAAAGAGGAAATAAATAAAAAGCAAGAACCTATCTTCTTTTGAGATGGTCAGGTTGTTGATTTATATCATCATGGCCTATCATTTTGTACCCACACCCTTTCTTTTAATTGTAAACAGGCATAAACCTTTCATTCTGTACTTTGCTTCAAGTTTTTCATTAAAACCCCTTTCCATGTACATATTGGATGCTGTTGATCAATAAAAACAACAACCCTAGAAGCTATGCCAAATGCAGTGATTCTATATGACGAAACTAAGGTCAGCTATATTCCCAAAAGCAAGGTCTGAGGCACAGGATGTTCTTTTTCTTGTGCTAGATACAAACTTGTTACACTACTTTAAAAACTTTGCTGCTTTCAATAGCTTCAACGATGACAAAGCGCTTTGCGTATAAGATATAGAGCCAGTCATGTAAATAAACATGCATTTGCTATGAATATAAACTGATCGGCACTGGAACAGTGTATTCATATGATGAAAGTTTTTGCAAAATATGCACACGTAGCGTACCTGACCTGCGCTCAAAAAAAAAAAAAGAAGGCTCAATACTTGGTGGTTCGTGAAAAGTAATCTATTAAACAGAATTCGCAAAAATCGTCAGCAATTACTTTATTATCTAGACTACACCAAGATATAGAACATGGGTTGCATGCTATGATTCAAGTATATCCTAAAATAGAACCCTATATGGCATTCTTTAATCTATTTAAGAGGACAGTGCAGTCTACAACCCTCACTACCAAAGGTCTGTTTGTATAAAGTGCCAATAGAGTACGTAAGGCATTAACAGGCAATGTTGGATGTTCATGTACAATTCGTTGTTTTGTGAATCAAGGTGCACAAGACAAACAACTACAATCAGACAAATGAGATCTTTCATTGGCTAGTGACAAAATTGGATAAAAAGAGAATCACAGCTTGGTGAAACTTTTTGTCAACAAGCTACAACAGCTTTGTATTTTCCACTTTTCTTTCTAAATAAACAGAGAAAGGAGAGCCGTTGCTTTGTCAGCGTACAGCACTCTTACTAAAACATGTCTTTCAAAGTACGACACTTTAGTTGACAAAAAGTATACAATAGATGACTGAGACTAAACATTTTCGTTTTTTTTTCTTCATCTCTTTTTTTTTTTTTTAAACATGCATTGTCATGTCTAACTCACTTTTATTAAGATTATTTACCTCTGAATACTTTAATGCTTGGATCGCTGTATCCTACATATTTAAATACCCTGATAATGTGGGCATTCAACATTACCTTTGTTCTCAATTAAGAAAGTTTCCTGTAGTGGAAATTGAATTCTTTTTACCTCAACTCATGTAAGTAGGCTTTTGACTACAGAATACATATACTTTCAAAACTAAAAAAAAAAGAAATGCATATAAAAAAGACATCTTTTGATAACAAGGCCTACAGAATCAGCCGCCTTAGAAAGCTATTTGATAGCTGCTTGTGAAAGATCTACTCATATGGCTATTATGGTAGTACTTGTATTTTCTTGTAGAACCCTTTTTTTTTGAAAAAAACTCTTTTTTTTTTTTTTTTTTTTTTCTTTTTTGTAGAGTCTTTGGTATCTACAAGCTTATCTATCTGATGTATCGGCCACACCCAATAGTCCTTCTTTTCAACTTTGTAAGCGAGTTCTTAACCGATGTCAAGCTATTTTGTTTTCAGCAGAAAATCAGTTAGAAGAAACACAGAAGGTTCAGAAGCATAGTTTCCCAGCTCTGGTAGGTATGGGAGCACTCTTGGCAGGTATTGGTCTTCCTGCAGCCACTAAACCTATTGGAAACTTAGCCTTGGCTCAGGGACGTACCTTTCAATGTGCTCCTGAGGAAGACAACAATCGACCGAGTTTTTTACATCCACAAAAATTCACTGCCACGCTTGAAGATCTCCATCGAGGCAAAGCGTTCAGTCGATTGAAGCAAAAAATTCAACCCAAGATCATAGTTGTACCCCACGATGCGCGTGCTCCGCCACAATTATTGAAGGATATGGAATCCATGAAAGCAATGGCCCAATCCTCTGTGCCTACCAACGTGCTTTCTGAACCTTCTTCACCTGTCATGACCGCCAGTTCCGATGACCGTCTCTTGCTTCGATCCAGTTATTTCTTTTCAGAGATGCAGTTCCTTTTGGCACTTGTCGACATTGCCACTCGATTAGTGATTGTTCCTAAACCAGCTAGACTCAGTGCTCTGCATGCTGAACTGACTTTGCTCAATCACAATTTACCTGCCGAAATTTGTCTGCCCCTCTGGTGCCCCGCCACAGATGATCGCCCATTTCATCACCGTGTAGTGCGCATCAGCCCGACAGACGCAGTTGTGTTGAATTCTGCTGAAAAGGTAGATCTACTCTGACCTTAAACAGCTTGGGGCTCACACACACACACACATATATATATATATATATATTGTTTTTTATAGGCACCGTACTTGTTATTAATCGAAGTGTTGGACGAAGAACTGAGTCTTGACCCCTTCAATCAATGCAACGAATACCAAACCGTAGATATCTGCTCGCCTTCAATTCATCCTTCGAGCTCTATCTCAACCATCTCTTCTGTAACTCAAGTATCGGCCTGTTCTTCTTTTGATGCGGAAGAGTTTGCGGAAAAGATGAAAACAGCTGCTATCTTGCTAGCTCAGCTCAACCAACCTCACCCAGAACGTGAAGCTATTCGACAAAAGATAATTGCTGAAATGATGGCACTCGAAGAAGACCGTCTGGCCAGAATGGCTATGGGCATTAGCCAAAAAGAAAAGGCAGCATTTGACTACCACGATATGATCAATCGTGAGGACCCAAGTGCAGCTGTTTTTTCAGAAGATTGGCAAACTAAAAAAGAGCGGATTCGTGCCTCATCTCCCTATGGTCATTTGCCTAACTGGCGTCTGATTTCGGTTATTGTAAAACATGGTGGCGACCTGAGACAAGAACAATTGGCTGTTCAATTGATTCGAGAAATGCAAAAAATCTGGCAAGATACAAAGGTGAAAGCCTGGGTGCAATAGTAGGTTGACTCCTTTTTTTTTCTGTTCAATGCCCATTAACATCGGATTGCGAACAGCATTCGTGTTCTAGTGACATCAGACGATTCTGGAATGATTGAGACCGTCAAGAATTCCATGTCAATTCACTCTATAAAAAAAGAAGCTTATACTAGAAAATGGAATGAAGAAGGAACTGTATTTACACTCAAAGATTACTATTTAAGAGTAAATCCAAAAAAAAAAAAAAAAAAAAAAAAAGAGAGCATGAAAACATATTCTTTTTTTACTTTTTAGAGATGGGGCCCTATAGACAGTGACAGCTATAAAAGCGCACAAGATGCATTCATGAAAAGTTTAGTAGGATATTCCATTGCTACCTACTTGATGCAAATCAAAGACAGACATAACGGGAATCTATTAATTGATGATAAGGGCCACATTGTTCATATCGACTTTGGCTTTATTTTGTCTAATTCTCCGGGCTCAGTTGGGTTTGAAATGGCACCTTTCAAACTTCCTCAAGAATACATTGATCTTTTGGGTGGGCTTCAAGGTCCAAAGTTTGCTGAATACAAAGCCTTGATGAAGTCTGCATTTTTGGCTGTTCGAAAACATTGCGAAAACATCTTGTTATTGACAGAAATGATGTCTAAAGACTCAAAATTACCTTGCTTCCAGTATCACGGTGTTTTAGCACAGCTAAAGGAAAGGTTTCAGCTACAGCTGACAGACACCCAGGTTGAGGCATTTGTAGACAAATTAATTATCAGCAGTTGTTGTAATGTGTTCACTAGACTTTATGATACGTTTCAATACTATTCTCAGGTAAATATACTTATTTGCGCGCTTTTGTCAAACTAAGTCTTTATTTTTTTTTTTTATAAAAAACAAAAGGGAATATTCTAAGCTACAGAAATATACTAATAATAATAATAATAAAAAAAAATGTAATGCAATAAGATCAAATAAGATCAAGTCTTTTTTAAAAAACCAACACTGTTCTCTTTTTGAAAAAGATAACTTTTAGTCCTCTTGTTTTTCTCATTTCAAACTGCATTACAAAAAGAAATAAAAGAAAAAATAAGATGGAGAAAAACACAAAGCAAAAAAAGTAAAACACATCGTTCAACAGCAATGCTCCATCATTGACAGAAACAAGTTTCAATCTTCAGACAAATATATATATCCCTCTTTGCTTCTCATCATCTTTATAGATCAAGCCAGGCCTTTTTTTTATGAGAAAGCTGAAGAGAAGAGGTTATAAGTTTTGCTTTTTGTTTCCCTCCTTCATTTTTTTTTTTTTTTCAAGTCAAAGTGAAAACACGTAATAGTAAGACCGAGAAAAAAAAAAATTTTATAATGTAATATCGGAGATCGAACAAGTGTTTTCAAGAGGAACATTGTCCGCTGGTGAAAACTGAAAGGGATGTGGCGATAGCAGTAACAAAGCGATAGAAAAAATGATCGAATACCAAAAGAACACATTTTTCATATTTTTTATAATCCCATACTTCATATCTCATACCCCTCTTTTATATCTCTCTCTCTTTCTTTCAACTTTTTACAATATGGATTTATTTGATCAGCCTTGGGATAATAATAATACACAGGTTAGTCTTTTATGCATAGCCACAATGAATCTAGCACTCACTTTTTTCTTGATAGAACTATATGCAGCAGGTAACAGAGATCTAGAATATTTTTTAGAGGGGCCTAAGAAAAGTTAACCTTTTTAGTAGTCTATAATACCTCAAGGAGGTTTGACAAGACCCATGGCTATAATCGACAATACTATGCAGGTACACTCTTTTTTTTTTTTTTTTTTTTTTTTTCTATATCCTTTTGTTCTCATTGCCTATTTTTTTTTTTGGGGTCTTTTTGTATCCATATATATATATATATATATATATATATATTACTGTAATAGTCCTCTCCTTTTTCTACACCCAAAAGACGTTATTCACTTGATCCATGGTCAAGCTACCTATCTCCCGTTATCGCTACTACCAGAACACATGCTATTAAGAGAAACAAAAGATCTTCTACTTACTCGCGCTGGACAGCAGAAGAAGATGAATCTCTAAAAAAAGCCATTATGCTTCACGGATCTCACAAGTGGTCGCTCATAGCTGCTCATGTTCCAAACCGAACACCTATGCAATGTTCTACACGTTGGTTGGGTGCTTTAAAGTAAGAAAGAAAAGAAAAAGAACAACCACTTATGTTCAAAACTTTTCTCTTCTTCCTCTTCTTTCTTTTGTTTTCTGGTTTTAATAGTCCAAATGTTCACAAAGGACGATGGACAGAAGAAGAGGACATAATTCTAAGGTTTTCGGTTATTGAGTATGCCAATGTGACAGATGCGGAAGGCCAGCTTCAGCCTATTCCCTGGAACAGAATTGCTGAAAGAATACCAAACCGTACTGGTATTCAATGCCAAGCTCGATGGACTGAAGCTCTAGATCCTTATGTTAGAAAAGGCAAATGGGTACCAGAAGAGGATTCTCTATTAAGAATGGGTGTAGAAAACTATGGAAAATGCTGGATTCGTATTGCAGAGATCATACCAGGCCGGACTCAGGTACATAACAAGCCAAAAAAAAAAAAAAAAAAAAAGGTCTCATCCGTTTGTTTTGAAACAAAAGAGGCAATGTCGTACACGATGGATGCAAATTAAGTGTAAAGAAGATCGTAAGCCCCCTGCAACGGATAAGAAAAAGAAAATACTACGTGAATATGATATCTCTACAGATGAAGATGAGGATACTATGACACAGCCAGTGACCCAAAGAGAACCACAAACCCCTCTGTTTATATTGGACAATATCAATCTTCCTTTTGATGCAACCGATGTCAGTTTGATAGACTCATTTAAAGAAGAAGACATGTTTTTCGCAGGAAACTGGCCAAATGTATTAAGCCAATCTGCTTTTCTTTAATTCCATTACCTTCTCTCTCTATTGTACATAAGTCTCCACGTTCTTTCTTTCTTTTTCTTTTTTTTTCTATTCTTTTTTGATGATTCGTTCTGCCTGGTATGCAAAATTGAACTACAAACTTATAATAAACAGCTATCTATTTCTCTATTACTTGGAAAAATTCTTTTAGAATATAAAGTTGCTACATAACATGTAATTTTTTGGATACAAAAGTACATACGCGATGACCAGCACTTTTTTTTCAAAAAAAAAAAAAAAAAAAACAATGAAAAAAGATAATGTTTAAATTAAAACATTCATTTCTGTCAAAGTATGAAACAGAAGGTTTACAAACAGCCTTTTTTATAACATTCTGACACTTTACTTTCTTTTTTTTTTTAAAAAAAAATCCATTTTTATGGACTTGTATCTCTCAGAACAAACTAACTTATAAAAGTGCATGACACGTCAAAGGGTATATTTTTTCTGATCAAACTACAGAACTGTTTTTACAAGTGTTTTTTTTTTTTTTTTTTTTTTTTTTTTTAAAAAAAAAAAAAAAGGCGAGAGGGACTAAAATAAAATGTAAAGCTTTGATGTCTTTTATTGATAAACCTGTAATATATCCATAACCAACCTAATGCCGTTTAACCTTTCGAAACGTAACTATGCCCCAAACACATTGGTTTGTTCAACGTAGATATTTTTTGTCGTAATATGACGTTATAGAACTTTGCTTTCTAAAAAAAAAAAAAGTAGAAAGCTGTCATAATCTTGAATAACTATCTGAGAAGGGGTTATACCCTATTTGATAATATTCATAAGTGTGGGAGAGTACGCTATTGTATTGAGCTTGATACGTATTAAATAGGCATATTTAATGTAATTGATCAATAACTTTAACATCTTACTAGTAGATACATAAAAAGGCGTTCATGCAAATGAAATCTCTCTCATTGTGTTTTCTACTGTTTGATTTGCACATGCGCATGTTATACAAAGAGCTTTGTACACAGATAGTAATATAAGACACTGCTGTATGACTTTTTGCATTTTCGGCTACGATTAGGATTGCCTACTGCCAAATTTTTTTTTTTTTTTTTTTTTTTTTTTTTGCTATGTCTAGACTGTAAATTTACTCAAGTTTTTTTTAAAACCCTCATTTTGTACTCGCCTTAGTTTAAAATAGCACTTTAAAGGCACTATTACTTGCGTGTCTGCATATTCCTCTTACTTTTATTTTTCTAGCACCTTGTTCTCTATTAATTTGGAGAAAAATGCAAGGGCAACAATTCTAACGGAGCCAATATCGTATCCGTTATTTGAAGGGTAAAAGTTTAAAAGCATTATATGCAGATAGGCGCTACCGCAGGATACGTTATAGTCTTGCTTATCAAGAACTGCTTAAAATTCTTTACTTGAGAGTACTATGGTCTTCAACAACAAACAAGTATAGTTCTGACTGTGAAAGTTGCTCAAGAGCTGTTTGTTTGTTTTTTTTTCGCTTTCTTTTGACAACATAAGCAGCTTTTGTCTCAAAAAGAATAGCTGCTGTACAAAACTGTCTTAAAGTCCTATCTTGCCTCAAAGTGCCGGGAAATAGGCACTTTATATAAACAGACATCATAGAATCTTTGCCCTCTGTCTTTTGGTATCAGCGTTGCTTTCTACACAATCAAATTACTCACCGTTTAATGTTTTTTTTTTATATATTTAGGAGTGAACAGTCATCATTAGAAATAATGTTTTATGTAAAAAGCCAAAACAAAACAAATAAAATGTTTTTTGTGGTTCACGTTGCCTATACCCAAGGCGTAGAAATTTTTATTTTTAATAAAGATTGTGCAAATTAACAAACCTGCAGTTTTGGTATGTATATGTACTTGAATAAAATTGTAAGAGCCTATGGTTTCTCCTCGTTTTAAATATGAAAAGAGCATGATGAATAGTAAAGAAGGCTTTAGCAACAAAAGCTCTGTGTACCAACATCAAAAGCAAAACTGAACCAAATCAACAAATCTAACCCCCGCGCTTTGACCTATTTTTACTCGCCCTTTTCTTTTTTCCTTTTTCTTTCCTTTTCCTTTTTTTTTTTTTTTTTTTTTTTATAACTCCACTATTTTTTTTTTAATTCAATGGAATGAAGGACATGTCAGACGTCATTACTGTTTTACCTCTTAAACACAAAGCAGGAGGTCATGTTGCTATGTTTAGGCTATCAAATGGACCTATATGTAAAGCGATTAAAACAAAAGAGGATGCTTTTTATAGGGATCTATTAAGACATGGAAAGTTAAAAAGATTCTTACCTAGGTATCTTGGTATAATTCATGTCGATTATCGAAATGGCTATCCCGAGATTCCTCTAGAAAGTGACAAAAAAAGACTCTGTCAGTTTCAGCAGCACTGCTATATTGACCCACCCTCCTCCGACGACACTCCTGTTGGCCAAGAGTTTATGGTCATGGACGATATGACGTTTGGACTCAAAAAACCTTGTATTCTTGATCTTAAGATGGGTACCCGTCAACACGGTGTTTACGTTACTTCAGATAAAATGGCGAGCCAAAAATTCAAATGTGAACAGTCAACTAGTGGTCAGCTAGGTGTCCGTGTATGCGGTATGCAGGTAATGAAAACGAGAACCAGAATAAGGGCAAAAGGTTGACATAGCTTAGGTCTACCAAATAAACAACGGGCATTACGACGTTCAAGACAAATATACTGGACGCAGGCTGCACCCGGACTCCTTCCAAGACACCCTAAAGCACTTTTTGTTTAATGGAAACCGAATGCTAGTTGAATTTATCCCAGTCCTTTTAAACAAGTTACATGCTTTACATGATGATATCAAGAAAATGATTGGCTATCGATTTTATGGTGCTAGCTTGTTATTTGTCTATGACGGACTGGAGCTGAATAAAGGAATCAAGATGAAGCTCATTGACTTTACACATTGTATTACAAGAAAAGAAATTATCGAAAATCAAGACAACATGACATACCCACCCGAAAGAGGCTCTTATTGTCCAGATGATGGATTTCTACAAGGAATAAACACCCTGGTGGACGCACTATCCATTATACATGAACAATCTTTACCATAATCGCAGTACAAAAAAAAAATACGTATTTAAATAAATCACAAAATAAAACTTTATTCGGCTCTCAATCTTAATCCTTTACGCAATTCGTCTGTCAAAGGCAAATCTTTCTCACATCGTTCGCATTTACAAGCAAATAAATAGGACTTGTCTAAATAGGTCTGTCGGGTTTCTTTGTTCCATCTTGGATTCACATAAGTCTCAAAGAGCTGCTCTCCTTGCTTGATATCTCTAATGGCTCGGACAGCAACCTTGTATTGGGACTTGGGTTGAGGATAATCAATACTTACGTTTGGATAACAGTTGTGATTTATATGTGAATGAACCAGATACATGCCGCCATTTTGGTTGTTAATATTGAATTTCCCCATATAGTTCAAAAAAGTCTCCTCATCGTCAAACAGTTTCTGCTTCAAAGCATCAGGTAAAGGCTTTGTGATCTTGCACTTGGTAGGAGGGTTCATATAGGCTTTGCGCAATAAATCCCGAGCCTTGTTCCATAAATCACGGGTAGGTGATTCCATAAAGATCCATTCTGTTTCTTTTGCTTGACGCTCCTCTTGGCTCACAGTGGCAAAGGCATCCAGGCGACCGAGGGCTTGATCCAATTCATCGTTTTGGTTGGCCAAGATCAAACGCGCATAGATGCGAGAAACAGCTACAGGCGCTTGCCATTTTTCAGCTTCACAAAAGTTCAAAAAGTTGGATATAGCTGGGTTGAGGCGAGAACACTCTAACTGATGATATTGTTCCCAAGCGATCGAGCGACACTGTTTACTACAATAGTACATATCACAATGTTTACAGTGTTGAGTAAGTCGGTTTGCGTAAGGAATAGGCTTGCAGCACATCCCACAAACGTTTCCTCCACGAGCAAGGGAGAACCCTTCCCAGGGAGGGAAATAGATATAAGGCTCTTCAGTGAACAAAATCTCATCCATTTTGATATCACGTGAAGCAAAGAGACCTTTACCAGTTACAGGATCTACCATGCGGGCAACAACGCAATCAGAGACGGCCTTAAAGTCCAGCTTGGGGTCAATGAAAGAGACAGGTACTGAAGGGTCATCGGCAAGTCCAGACTTAACTGGTTGAGAACCTTGAATAAGACCGCATTGTTGCAATTGCTTCTTGACTCGCTTTTCTGACACTTGCCATTCAGGTTGTTGTTCTAATACGAGTGCAGTGACTTTTTTTATGCCTGCTTCAGGTGTTTCAAGCTTAATTTTTTGAATAGCTTCAACAAGAGCTTCTTCAGTAGGAACTATCTTTGCAATGTCAGACATGGCAATGGCTTTGGAAGAAGAAAAAAAAAAGCTTCAACTAGGGCATTTCTAAGTATCGTGACTTTTCTTTTAGTGAATTGGCTTCTTGTAGATAATTTAGGATTTGAAAGTACTTTAGGATAAGCCACCATTGAAAAACACTTTCTAATTCTACTCTTGTTACCTTCAGTTTTAATATAGTTTGCATCTATAGCCAGTGGTCTTTTGCAAGTTCTTTTTGGTAAAACGAAAAAAAAAAAAAAAAAAACAGCGAACAAATAGACGTAGTCTTTATTGAGAATCGATTCCATAAAATACAGTAAAGTCAATTGTTGACGTTGAAGTCTATATCAAGCTATATAGCAATTTAGCTTGCTTTTAACTTTGTAAAAGAAGCTGTCAGGGTTTCTATAGAACAATCCAATGTCTCTTTTTACGATGCAAGCACTGTCTTTGCTGCGGCAAAAAAAAAAAAAAAAAATTTAAACAGCTATCTTAAGCATTATTTCTTTATTGGCTTTAGCGCTAGAAACGAATAATCCTGGGTTTTTATTGAAAAAATAAAAGGAATCAAGTCGAGCAACTACCACATTCTACTTGTAAACAAAAAACGTTGTCTTTTTATTTCGTATAGAGTCTATACTTCAAACAATCCTTCCAAAAAGAAAGCAGTTTAGTAAGTATTACCTGTTTTTATGTGAAGCCAACAAACTTCCTCTAAAGTGCAGCTGAAAGAATTGAATTATATCCTCTTTTTTCACGACCATATGTTTTAGCAATCCTTTTCCAAAAGCCCATCTGCTCCAAACGACTTTTAGTGATACATGTCATGACATCATATTTGAGGTCTGCTATATGAAAACAACAGATTTAATCGGCTGCTCAAGCAGAAATTTTTTCTGGTAATTTATTTACTTGCTCTTTTAAAAACGAATGATGCCCTTGGGCGTTTATTTTGTTCTAAAGAAAACCAAGTATGAATACAAACACAGGAAATAAGGAGCCGGCTTTACTAGAGTGATCTAACCAGGGAAGACGAAGTTCTCAGGTTTAATATTTACTTTTTGTTTCAAACCTTAGAATAACAAAACCTCATAGTGTAAGCGCTTTTTGCACGAAAGAGAGCGCGTTTCCTATTCACAAAGCTACGAATCTCTTGTACGTTGTGCATAAAATTTTGGTAGCGTAAAATGTTTTCAAAGAAAGTGCATTTTATTGTCTAGTAATTTGAAGCCAAGTGTTTCACAAAAGAACAATAATTACCATTGGCACACTAAATACCGAAACACCTTCCCGGAGCCAAGAATCATTGAATATTTAAAATGGAAGCCGCCGAATTTCACAACTTTAATTTTTACGTGGTGTCATATAGTTACACTACACGTAAAAAAAAAAAAAAGCCTTTTAGTTTTGTGGCAACATTGAGTAACACTCGTAAGTATATCACAAACTAAAGCCCAAAGGTTTCAAAAAAACAGCCTACTCAATTTTGATACTCCAGTAGAGACCCTCTAGGCGTACATAAAGCGCAAGCTATCTAGTGTAATAGCTAATATACAAACCATTAAAATACGTACTGAAATATAGAATCTGCCTTATTTCTCTTTTCATTGAACTTTTAAATTCAAAACCAGCTATGTGGCAATTCTACAAATTTGGTATTCTGACAGTAACAGAAGTTTCTCAAAGTCAGTGCCTTGGAATTTTATAAAATGCGCAAACAGCTGTATGCGGAAGAATTCTAGCCTTACATTAATAGTATAGATTATAAAAGACGTTTTGTTTGCTTTGGTTCAAGTTGCATTTCGTTTCAGCCTATACTGTATTCAGCTTGATACTGCATGATTACTACACTGCTCTGTTTTGGCTAAATATGTATCAGTTCCGTAGTTCAATTCACAGACTTGAGTAGTATGACGATGCGTTTCACAAGCTACTATAGCGCTCTTTTTTTTTCCTTTAAAAAAATGCATCACCGAGCTAGAATACAAAGTCAACTCCTGTTTTCTATAAAAGCCTAAAAACTTTCAAAACAAATTAATACTCTTTTTTTTCTCACAAACTTCCATGCCTACTATATCCCCACTTAAAGAAGCTTTTGCGTTCTCTACTATCGCTGACAGAGAGAAGGTTCTTGAGAAGTTTTCTAATGCAGAAGATGCACGATACTATCAAGGATTAGTATTGCTTCAAAAATTATATGATGAAATAATGAATCAAGAAAACCCCTTAGCCCTTCGCGAGCCTTCAAAAGTTGAAGCTGTTTTGATCGAACAAATCAATGCATTATTGAACAAATACAATGACTACGAAAAGCATCGCAATCACTATCAAGAGCTTAATGCACGTTTCCAATTGCTTTCATACCCCATTAATGCATCAAAATCGACTGACTTTATCAGACAAGAGCTTAACCTGGAATTATCGAAAAAACAGGAAGCAGCCAACATCGCCTCTGTTCCTTCTAAGTTAGATCCCCAGCTTGTCGACAGTGAAAGCTTGACAAAAAAGAGCTTGCAAGATTTAGATAATTCTGAGCTTGAGTACGCTGCTATCCCAGCCTATATTGAATTGCTTCAAAGTGGGGCAGTACTCCTTTCGGACAATGAACTTAGCGCGTTTGTAAGAAAGCTTCTTTCCTATCCAACAGAACACTATTCTGGCATCTTGGAAATGCTTGTAAACATCTGGAAAGAAAATGAGGATGAGGACAATACTCAGTGGTTTGAAGAATATATTCCCTATGATAATTTGACTTTGAAACAATTAAGTTGGCTATTGGACGCCGTACCCGAAATTGTATGCAAGCTGCCTGGGTTTGTGCAAAGCTACCTTCAAAAGTTGGTTCCTTCTGAGTACCACAGAGATCAGGCCAACGTCTGGGATGACGATGAAGGATATTTGTTGGAATATCTCAACCGTGCTGAAGAGTTTATTGAAAGACTTCCTCTTTTTTACACGCCACTGAATGCCTCAGTTAAGTTTTACAAACTCCGTAACAACATTGCAAGAAACACATTTCATGAAGAAAAACTGATTGAGTAAGGCAAAAAACAAACAAACAAACAAAAAGACAAAAATAGCATGTAAAAAAAACTCAAGATTAAAACTTGAATAGGTACTTGAGATTGTATAGTGGAAAAGCAAACAATGTTAGCTCTCCAACGCCCACTCGCTTTGGCTCGGTAGCACCAAATCCGCCTCCATCAGAGATTTGTCCCGAGCTCCCACTTTTTGGTTCGCATGACAGATCTATGCATTTAGAGGTTTTGGAAGAATATTTGACTGGCCTTGATGAGCAAAAATATTTAACGAAAACTCCTGAAGAGCTTGGTGCCTATGAGGACTACAACATGTTGACCTCCTTGTTCAAAAAAGTCAAATTGGCCACAGGATCCATCAAAACAGTAGACAATCCAAGTGATGTGTCCCTTGCTCAAAAGTCCATGCTAAGCTTTTCTTCAAGCTCAGTTTATCGCTCTGTTAAAAGAAAACCTGAAGATGATATCACTTTAACCATCAAGACAAGAAATATTGATACCCTATCTATTCGCGTTTTCCAGATAAACACCGAAACCTATTGGAAACTTCACCCAACTGGGGAGTTAACTGAAGATATCAATTTGGATGGATTACGTCCTACATGGGAGTATGATCAAGACTTCTCTGATGAGTCACCTTTACTTATAAAGCGCCGTGATTTTGTTTTTGGAAATAATGGACTTGCACCAGAAGTATTTGCCGGAAGAGGTGTCTGGGTAGTCGAATTTGTGGGAGGTAACAACCAGTGCCGTGCCATATTCCAAAAGGTGAGTGATCTTATATCACTACAATTACATATTAAAAAGAGTAATATGTAGGGTTATTTGAGACATACGGTTCAGAACACAGTTGCTGGTCATCTTGTGAAAGTAATTGATGAAAACAACAACTTGGTGGATTTGCCCAGAGCTATATACAATGACCAAACTTATCAGGTACAGTAACGTGTTTTCTTCATCTTATATAGCTATGTTACTCACAGTCTATAACTTGTTCCAAAAAAAAAGGCTGACCAATCCCACAGTATCCTCATCCCTTACTCTTCAACTGATGATGGATTCAGACCAAGACAGATGGTATTAGTGTCTCCCTCCGATGGATTTTGTGAACCCAAAGATTTTTACCAAGAGTTGGAGGAATACAATATTGAAGCCACGTTTCATGTAAACCACGAAATGCTTAGCTTTAATAAGAGAGCCACTGTAAGTTATAATCAAACACATTTATACGACTACTGACATAAAATTATGTACAATGAAGGTAAGCGTGGTTCCCAAACTCGTTTTACAAGGCGTTCCCTACTCTCTCATTGAGAGCGCTACTTTAAAGGTAGAATGCACAAATGTTCATGACATAAAGTCTACGACAACAACAGCGGTTTCGTCTCTCGAAAAACCTTTCTCTTATGTTTTCTCAGTACCTGAATTACGTAAGTACTTGACCTCAGATCTTGACATGTACCTATTCTTGCGTGTAAATGCTTATGGTTTAATATAGTCAATGAGCTTGTATTCACACTAGAAGTAAAAGTAAAAACATTGTCCAAGGAAAACAAAACTATATCTACTACCTACAGCTATCCTCTTCAAAGAAACAATGGTCAACCTGCTAATGTATGCTTGAAAAAAGATGCAGATGGGCAATATTTGATATTTGCTTTTGGCGCAAATGGCGAGCCCATTGAGGGGAAAGAAATCTCCTTGACACTTACTCACGGACTCACCTCCTACCAAACACATGTCGTACTCCAGTCAAGCAAAATGGGTATTGTGGAATTAGGAGAGTTGGATGGCATATCTTCTATAAAATACAAAGGACAAACCTGGAATTTGGTACCTAGTACTAGCTTTCCACTCCTCCCTTCTGTTGTCAATGTTGGTGTAGATGAAGAGTTCAAAATTCCATACGAGGATTGTTTTGTTTATAAGATGGGATATCAAGAGTAAAATAACAACGAACTTGTTGTTTTTTGTCTAACCCTTTTTTTTTTTTTTAGTAATTTATTGGAGTATATATCTGAAGGTGTAGTCGCTGAAGATGGCCATGTTACGATATCAGGCTTAAGTGAAGGTGTTTATAAAGTCTTTTTGCAGAACCCCAAGCATACACGCTGGATTTCATCTGACCAAGACTATATTACATGTACGGTTGTGAAGAACCAAGTCGATTTGAAAGATAAGCTCTGGAAGAATTGGGTGATTGGAGAACATTACAGCGGGCAAAAGAATAGCTATGCTCTTCAAAAGCCTTTGGAAATTACTTCTTGTCAGTGTACAGATGATCTGGTAGATATTGAGCTATCTAACTGGTCCGCAAAAACATATGCAGTTGTGTCTGCCTGTACATTTATACCTAGTACCGAAAGATCTTTGCTTCAAAGAGGTATTGACAGTCGCTCCTTGGGTATCCCTCAACTGTTGGATAACGCCACAAATCATACAAGGTCCTTGTTCCTGGACGACAAGCAGATCAGTGAAGAATACCAATATATACTCAATAGATCTAGGAGCGAAAAATGGGCAGGCAGCAATCTCGCTTATCCTTCATTGCTAATTCATCCAAAGGTTTGTTAAAAAACACATGTGCACTGACATAGTGGCTAATTTTTCTGTAGGAAAACCATACCACCACCTCTGAGACCAAGAATCTAGAAAGAGGCGGAGGCCTTTTTGGGTCAGCCATGGCCGCTGGAGCACCTGCCTCTGCTATGAGACGAAAACTCAAATCGGCAGCTGCCCGTATGTGTTTACCTGAGGACAAAGGAGACGTCACTTCTTTTGAATTTTTGAATCACGAATCCCCTATTATTGTTGTCCCAGTTGACTCTGTCTCAGGCCATATTCTTATTGACCGTAAGCTGCTTGGCGATAATAGTTCTTTCTTGGAATGTATGATTGTTTCTGAGGAACAGACTACATACAGAGCACTTCACACAGGCCTAAACGAAATCAAGTATAATGATATGCGTCAACAAAAGAATGAAGCTCTTGTTCGTTCAAAAACCATTCGTACTGTTCTTCCCAACAAATCCGTTGAGCTAGATGCTAGTGAAATAGAAACAGTAGATACAATTGGAAAATTGCTTGATACCATTTGTTTGATAAGTTCAGTTGGAGAGGAGGCCAAAGAAAAGTTTGAACCATTGAGGAATTGGTCCGACTTGAGCTTTAAGAAAAAGAAGGAAGCTTATTCTGAGCTTGTCTGCCATGAAATGAACTTTTGGCTTAAAAAGAAGGATAATGAGTTTTTCAAGCTAGTCGTATTCCCTGGAATAAAGGTAATGTTGGCTGCTGTATAAACAAACTCCTATTTTTGCTAAACTTTACAAACTTTTTTGTAGAGCAAAATCAGAAAAAGCTTTATGGATCTTTATTTGCTGGAAGAGGATCTTTCTTGGTATGCTAAAAATATATATGCTTTTGAAAAGCTGAATACCGCTGAAAAATCATTGCTGGCTAAAACGCAACCTAAAGAATTCCTTGACGCTGTGCTAAAGAAATTTAAAGATAGTATCGACGAAAGCCAGAAGGATGGTAAAAAATCTGATGCTGTATTTGATGTGGTGTTCGCCGGATCTACTCAAATTAATGAAGCCTATGATTCTGACGAAGATATGGGCTTTAGTATGTCAGAACCAGATGTTGCAGCTCAGTATTCCAACATAGCTTCGCAATCAGCTTTTAGATCGAACACAACTAGTTCACTTTTTGGAGCTAGACCCCCTGAACCAGGAATTGAAAGCTATGAAGTAGTAGAAGAAGACGAAGGGAATGAAGAAGCTTACGAAAAGCTTCGCGAAAAAGCAAAAGAGCTACAAAAACAAAATGAAGTCAAGTATAGCTTTGTAAAACCAACTGCTGAATGGAAAGAAACCGGATACCATGACGAATATGAGTCTATCTCCATAACACAATTCTGGGTTGATTATATTGAACATGAAGACGTCTTTCTATCCCCTAATTTTGTGCACAATTTGAACAACGCCACTGAAATTGTATGGGTTCTTTGCTTGATGGACTTGCCTTTCGAAAACAACTGGGAAAGGCTTTATGATAACGTCAACAAAAAGACTACAATCAAAAGTGGTAAAACCTCACCTTTGATATTGTTGTATCGCAATTTGAGTGAAATGGAAGAAGCGCAAACATCTTTGAACTCCCTTGTTGTATGTGAGCAACTTTTTGTTTACGATAGACATTCGGATGTCTCATCTGATGAATGCGTAAAAATCGATCCGAAAGACACTGCCCTTGAAGTCCAGACACACTATGGTTCCCAGCTGATTCTTAGCAACCTTTCATCAAAGACTGTTTATTGTGATTTGACTTATCAAATACCTGTTGGGTCTGTACCTCTTGAATCTTTTTCATATCGTCTTTCCAAATCTATCTCTATTCAGCCTTATTCTACTTGGAGCGAGATAACTGGAACCTTTTATTTCCCAAAGGCAGGAGCTTTCTGCACTGTATCTGCTACAGTTTCAGTCGAAAGCAACGGGCAACAGCTTCTGACAAGGTCAACGCCTAGCAATCTCTCTGTTACTGACAGCGATACTCTTGAAACCCAAGGGGTTTCCTCATCTGTCTATTGGCCCAGCGTTGCTTCTCGAGGCTCTAACGAGTCTGTTCTATCTTACTTGAAAACATACAAGCGTTTAGATAGAATTGACCTTAGTTTAATCAATTGGAGAATGACCTCTGCTGATTTTGCTCGCGATGTATTCAATGTGTTGACTTATGACCGCTGCTTTTTCTCTGAAGCTCTTTCCAAATACGGTCTGTACCATCAGTTTTCAGACGTTTTAAAAAACCTATTAGAGTTCAAGCGTGGATACTTGCTGAAAAAAGTTGGCCAGACTTTTAGCTCACCTTTAATCTCGGTCAGTGAACCTAATGTTGTACATGACTACTATCCTTTAGTAGTAGCTCGTGCCCACTCACTCCAACCGACAAAGAAAGAGATTCTCAATAAAGAATTCAGCCAAAGCTACGACTGCTTTTTGGACTATCTTTGTGAGTTGACAGCTCCACCTACAGCCACGGATTTTATTATGTTGACTCAATACTTGATCTTACAAAACCGCATTGGTGAAGCTCAGCACGTCTTTACACTTATCGACTTGGAACAGGCAGGAGCAATACACCCAATCCAAACTGATTACCTTAATATCTATCTTCAAACTCGTATTCGTTTGACTGATCAAGAGCCACTCATACAACTTGATCTTGCCCCGATTAAAGAAACATTATCAAAATATGTAGACTTTGGTATCCAGACATGGCGCGAAAAATTCAATGAACTCAGGGAGTTTGTACACGAACTAGAGCGGGGTTTCTCCAGCAACCCTTTGGGAAATTCTATCAGCTCACATCCTGTTCTGGAGTTCAGTATCGACCCCAAAAGCCAGGAGTTAGTTATTCAACATGCAAACATAAAATCTGTCACTATTGGATACTATGAGATGAACATTGAAGTGATGTTTTCTGAAAACCCGTTTATGGGCGATGCCGTTGTTCATGATGCCTTCAAATTAATCAAGCCTACGTCAGTAGATATTGTAGAGCTAAAAGAATTAGACAACCAAAAAGAAGATGTTGAAGAAGACTTTGATATGATTGGTGTTGGCCAAGTACAATCAGCAAACATATCAAGAATACCTTTCAAAGGCGGCAACAAGAATATGATGATTGAAATCAAGGCAAACGACTTTATATCTGATACGACAGCAATAACACAGCGCCTTGAAAAATCAAATGCATACTATTCCAACAGTCTCAACATCCATATGCTAGAAAACTTTGGTATTGTAAGAGTAATCAGCGAAAACACAAAACGCCCTTTGGTTGGCGCTTATGTGAAAGTATATGCTCGTCTAAAGAAGGGAAAGAAAGTAGAGTTCTGGAAAGATGGTTATACCGGTTTGAATGGTGTTTTCGACTACATGAGTGTCACTGAAGGTAACGCTTTGATTGGGAATTACGCCAATGACCTGGAGACACTTGTTGCAGAAAAGATTGATAAACTTAGCGTTTTGATTATGAGTCAAGAAGGTGCTGTTGTAAAAGAGGTTTATCCTCCATTAACATAGGCTGTATTTGATTAATAAAGCTTATAATTAATAATTAAAAACTACCCTTCAAGTGCTTCACGTGTATAAAAAGCACAATAGACAAATACAACAATGCTGCTTAACTTCTAAGTCATAACAGTTTCAATTGACTCTTTCCTTGCTAATTTGCAGCATAAGTCATTTAACTATATTGTTTTAAAAAGAAAAGAGTTATATTGAATGAATTACTACATTTACTGTACAATATACACTTTTAGTTATGATTTGCGACATATTTACTTATATAGTCGTAAGATAATACAGTGTTTATGTCGAGATGCCTTAAATTTTGAAGTAGGATTTTATCCAGAGCGCTTGTGCTAAAAGAATGTACATTTATTCTAGAATAGCAACATTCAATGTAGTTATCAAACTAAACTATCCAATTTTAATTTATAAAATTGACAATATACCGAGGAAGGCGGTACTATTTTTGAGGTATTTGGAAGTAAAAATAAGGTATTCACTTGAAGTTTGTGTAAGCTTTGATAAAGAAGATCTGGTTGAGTCAACCGAGCGAGTAGTGTTTTAGGTTTTTGGAAAAAGAAAGATAAAATAATATAAAGCTACTAAATGAAAAGACGAAGAAACAAACAAAAAAACTCATTTGATATAGGTGAAATGAATAAAGATGGAGGCAACTACTTCAGAAAAGATGCAAATGAAATAAGGGTCAACTATCATGGGAATGTCACAACGATTCTGCGCTATTTCAAATCCGAACAAGCGCCATAATGAGAGCCACTTGCTCTTCAGCTAATCATGCATCTGTTTATCTTGGAATAAAATAATTCCGAAAACAAAGTTGGTTTTACTATTTACTTCACCATCCACTTGCTATCACATTTTTTCTGAAAGTGGGAATATATGGTTCTGCAACGCCAAAGGGCGTTTTTTTTTTTTTTTTTTAAAAAAAAGCGGACTGTGGTATAGATAGAAAATAGCTTTTCTGTTCTGACTTTTCTTTTTCGAGAAAATGAGAGCCACATTTTGGAACATAAAAAACCACCCTTTAGCGTTGAGACGATTTTACTAAAGCAGTTTTCTAAAAGGATAAAGTGTCTACAAATAAGATTAAAAGTTGCACCTTGCTTACTTGAACAAGTTACAAAAATCTTCTAGAGAATACCCAAGGTACAAATCTACTATAAGCTGTTGTTGAATTTTTCACTCCTTTTTTTTTCTGTACTGTGAAAACAACCGATACTACCGTTATCTGGAAGATGAATGAAGCCTAGTAGTATTTTAGTCTCGAAAATGCGTTGTAAGTTTGTCAAATACTGGCTGTTAAAACAAAGAGTTTTAAAAACTCGCGAAAACCATTAACTACACGCGCACACATACATATATATACTTAGCGTTCATTTATATTTTGATAAAACAAATCAGTTTTTGAGAAACGCGTAGCTACATATCTATTCTATACGGAGAGTGCAAGTATCATAGAGTGAAAGGAGATACAAAAGGAAGAAAGTCACTCAAATCTAGTTACAGAAGCAACAAGAATCAACGTCAGGCTCATGTGCAACTTATTAGAGAGACTGATTCCCTCGAGCTCCTAAACCAGAAAGTGCTTGTGTATCTTGTTATTGGCTTTCCGGCCAATTTAAGTTTCAATTGCTATTACTCAAATAAAAAAAACGCGACTTTTATATATTGCATCTAAAGAACCGAATTCAAGATTACGCAAAATCAATATTTTCGATGACAGAAAAGCTTCGCTTTTTTTGCGCGAATATCGTTTTGGCAAACTTGCTTTTTCTTAAAAAAAAAAAAAAAGAAAACGACCTTTATGCGTTGGTAAAGCGGAACATAAAGTTATGCTTTTACGAAAAAAATCAGGTCATAGTTTTTTCAAAATGTCTGTAAGACGGTTTCAATTTTTGTGTCTCTATTGACTTGAAATTTGGACGGCTGTCAAAGTATAGCAATATGTATTTGTTCCTTTTTTCTAGTTTACACACAATCAGGTATCGATTTAAACCCATCAACTTGAATTTTATAAGAAGCTTTTGATTTAACGTTATTTTCTTCTGAAAACATAGACAGGCTTTAAAAGCAGCATAATGTATTAACAGCACTTGTAAACGTTTTTTAGAGAGATGGGCCTTGCTTTCATTTTAGTAGAGCCTAAACCTACAGGCTTTGCAAGCATCAATAGAGCAAGCTGTCACAGATTTAATTAGGGCATAAAAACGCGGTTTGTGCATAAGACTTACTTTAAAGTTAATATGTCTGCATACTTTTTATAAAATAAGTATTTAATTAAGGCAGTAGTCTAGAAGTCGAAATTTTATGTAAAAAAAAGATCATAAGATGTTTCTTTAACTTTGTAGCATATTAAATCCTAATAAGTGCACGATTTAGTTAGACAACATGCATGTAATGAAACATTGTAACGCTGTGTTGTTATAGACTAAATGTTGCCTGAAGTAGCATTGGAGAAAGTTTTTTTTTTATTTAGAGATTTGTGTACTCCATTGCTAAGAGTACACTAAAAACAGTTTAAATTAGCCACAGGGTATAAAGCAACTACAGGCAAATTATGTAAATATACTAAAACATTTCTAAAATTCATAAATTTTAATTCATTAGACCAGACTCCGTTGGAAAGTGCTTGTACAACGGCTACTTTTCATATTTTTGCGATACTCGTTTGTACTGTATCTTGATATAAAGACTTACTATTTGAAAAACTACGCTACAATTGGTTTTGTTGAATAACAGCACTTGCTACAACTACGACTCTTTGAGAAGCGGATGCCTGTTCTGGATCGACTTGGTACACAATTTTGCAGGCTGTCAAAAAACATATAAATTTCATTTAATATAGCAAGCTCTCATCTTTGACTATTTCTGAGTTGCGTTGGTATTTTTTTAGTCATCGAAATAACAGTCTGCTTTCTATTAATAACGGGATAGAAAAAAAAAATTGTTTAACCAATTTACAGTCTATTGATACGAAGTGTATCTCAAAGTGTATGTCTACACCCACTACACTCCTTACTTAGTGTTACTTGCTGACTTGAATGAATAAAAGCATTTTTGAAACAAAGCAATGTTTCAGATCAAAGGCCAAAGCTAAAGCTAGTAGACCATTTTCTTCTTTAGAAAGAAGCCAAGCGAAAATGCCTTTTTTGTACAGGTGGTACAGTTTTTTCGATGTAACTTCACACATCATATTAGGCCACGCTACAAACAGATAAAAATATTCAGACTCAGAACAGCTCTAATTCGGTTTATTACGGAATATAGCACTTATAATGCTCTATATGTCAAACCCCTAAAAACGTATTTGTGTAGAAGAGTTCACTTAGCTGACATTTTGGCTTATATTATCCCAAACAAACAAACTTAAATAGATACTATATTTTATCTATATGTTTTCCTTTCTAAAAAAAGAACGAGCTTTTGACTGCTAGCTTATTTTGCCTGTTCAAGCCAAAAGCCATGCGTTTTTTCTATAGTTCTGTAAATTAAAAGTGTTTTAAAAAGTTTGGAAGCTTTTTTCTTTATTTTTGCATGTACATGTATATGTAAAGGCGATAGTATTGTATAAGGTAATAAAAATACATCTATTTTTTCGAGTGTCTTTCGGCTTATGTTTTTTTTTTTTTTGGTTATTTTATTATAGTTAGCCTGTCTGAGTCTGTTGTTTGAAGCTCCAGAACGTTTGCTGGGCTTTTTGATTTTTTAACTGCTGTAGTATTAGGTTGTAATTGAGTCAATTGAAGGAGCCACTGACTCTAGTTATCTCTATTTATATGCATACAAATAAATAGAAACATAATTGCATTTGACTTAAAAGTGAAACAAGAAAGTTCACTCGTTATTATGTGCTTTTAATAAAATAAGATGATTATACAGATGAGTGCACATTGGTTTTCAACCAACACTTGAAATTTTACACAAACAATTTAGCAATTATATTACACTAGCACACAAAAGCCGCTTTTAGAATACTATTCAGTTCGAGTTGGATGCTCTATCCATCCTGAAAGTAGTCTGACGATACGCCTCAGACGTTTCTCTAAACATGTGATGAATAATCGTTTGCTACCACGAACAGATAAAATCAAAGGCCAGTCCTGCTCAAATATACATAAACTTATCAAAAGAAAAATCTTGGTTTTATTTTGCTACTTTTCTCAAATGTTTGTCTAAAATTCTAGCTGTTGGTTTTTATACATTGTTACACCAACGCTTTTTTTTTTTGTAAAAATGTAACATTTTATGAGGTCTTAACAATAAGACTGGTTTTTCATCAAAAAAGTAATATCAAACACAGCTAGTAGCATTTGTACAACATTTATAGTTTTTTACACTCGAACACTAGAGAACTCCTTTACATTCTATTTATATTTGGTGATAGGACAAACTCCAGATTGGTGGTTTTTGGAGTGACACAAAATACTTGAATGCATCATCAGCTTACTGCTTTTTCTCAGATGTAGTTGATCAACACGATCCGACGGAAACTAAAATTCCTATAATACCATATTTTGCTTGATCTTCGGACCTGTACAAAACATAACGGATTTCTATATTTTCGGGAGGAGTTATCTCATTTCAGATGAAGTTGTCATTTGGTTTTCTCTTTTCTTAATACATACTACACCTTTTTCGCTAAAAAAAAAACATTGAAGGATTCTTGAAAATCGGATACTTGATAAATTAAGCCGGCAAAGTATTAAAGCGTTCGGTACTGAGAGATTTTAAAAAAATTGTTTCTTCACTTCATAAATATCTAGACAGTCGATACAATAGAGTGTCATTATAAGATGGCGCACAGCTTTTTTAGAATGGTTTATAACAAGCATAGGCACATAAAAAAATGTTTTTGAAAATGAATAACCAAGGTCCAAAGGTTTTTCTTACTGCGAAAAATTATTCGCCTGCATTCCAATTGCGTTTTTTTTATTCTTACTCTTCCCGTTGTCCTGGTAATCCGTCTCGCTCTTGCTCACAGCTTTAGCTGTAAGGTATACTGTCTTGAGATAACAAATAGACTCTTGAAACCATCCTATTCTTTCATAGCTGTGTTCACCCAAGCTTCTGTTCCTTTTTTTTTGCCTGAGCAACCAACTCTTAATAATTGTTTGATGATGATAAGTAGTAAAGATGAGGATACTAGTTTTTCTTTTTTGTTTATAAAAAAATTCTCGACGGAAGTCAGGAGAACACTGAATTCCACAAATTCTTCTGGTTTTGACGAGCACGGTTTCGTTGTTTTTGTTCATAGAAATCATACCAGCGACCAGCTGCGTGCCAGCATATCGTAGTTGAGACAAAAACGCTAAGTCGCCATTTAATAGACAGAAATTGATACCTAACTGGCTATAACACTTTTGGATAAACACTGGGCGCAGGTTTGTAACGCTGAAATAACATAAGATTTGCTTTAATATTTATTGTCGAATTGGTATTTGTTAATAAAACTGTTATCTTGTGCACGTTTCTAGCTAGCTGTGGCATTGTGGACACAAAAACTACAATAACTCTTATCGTAACGCGTTATCAAAGTTTCGCCCATTACAATTTTTTGAACGATAAGAGTACGATGTATATTGAGAAAAGAGTTCTCTAAAAAAAAAGAGAAAGAATATCTGAAAATAAAAGCACCACATCTGAAATAAGACAACTCCTCCCGAAAACATAGAAATCCGCTATGTTTCGTACAGGTCCGAAGATCAAGTAAAATATGGTAAAATGCTTTTTATTGTTGATGTGTGTAACACCAAATGTATATATTTTTACCTTTCGATTCTTTTTTTTAATTAACTAGGTCATAGAATGCATGTAGTGTTTCAAAGCCGATATAGATTTAAAAAAAGACGTGTAGAGAGCTGCAAAAGAAGTTGCTTTATCAGAACATCTTATTATTGTCGCAAAAGGGTCGCTTTCTTTTATTCTTAACACAAGTATTACAAAGCCTTTTTTTAATAGGGTAATCAATTGATACGACGGTATATTTTCATAAGTAAAAAAGATTCATATAGAGTGAAACATCCCGTTATAGATGTTTAAGCTGACTTTTTTTCTATACCATTCTCTCTTTTGCGGCAATTTAATAAAAAAAACTTTTTTATTTCATTCGAAAGGAACGATTCATTATCCTTATTTTTTTTTTTTGTTACTATCTGTCTTTTTCTCTTTTATTCCTCTCCCCCTCCCTTTTTTTTTTTTTTTTTTTCGCTGTAATGCAGCTTGTTTCCGCAACACAGCAGTACAATGGGGGAATTATATTCCTCAGTTATCTAATTTCAGTAATTGGGGCTCAAACAACTCTTGAGCTTTTGACCAGAAGAACTCACATTCACGGCACGTACAATTGGTAATACGAACAATGCAGCTTTTGCGAACTTTTTTTCATTCGCGTTTTTTTTTCAGGTTTATTTTAGCTGCATCAGCTTTTATAATGGGGGCAGTGGCTATCTGGTCTATGCATTTCATTGGCAACAACAGTATGACTCTTTGGGTCAACGATGAGTCTTATCAGCTTTTTTATAAGTCTGGGTACACCTTCGCTAGTTTAGTAGTATCAATCGCCTGTATGTTTGCTTCGTTTACATTCGTTGGAGTAACAGAACAAGCACGACTTATCCGTATTATACCAAGTGGTATATTCACTGGGGTAAGATGGATCCCTTTTTCTCTAAAAAAACCTCTACTGAATACAGTTTTTCATTTATAGCTGGGTGTTGTTTGTATGCACTACGTCGGTAAGTCTTATTCGGAAACAGTCGAAAATTCATTAACTTTTTTTTTTTTTTTTGGCTCTCAGGACAATTTGCTATTGATTACTTTATCATTGTGTACAAAACTGCTTATGTTATTGGTGCTGCTGTCATTGCCTGTGTTGCCGTTACTGTTGCCCTTTTTATCTTTTTCAAATTACGAGAAAACTGGATGAATTTGTGGTACAAGAGATTAGGATGTGCCATGTTGATGGCAATTGCCGTTTGTGGTAAATTTAAAAAACCGGTACGAAAATTTGGGACTCACCCTTTTTTTTTTATCGAAAAGGAATGCATTATACCGCATTAGTAGGAACCGAATTTTACTTGCCTTCAGGAACAACTCCTCCTCCAACACCCAAAGTAAGCACTGCAGCTTTAATCGGTACTATTTGTGCTGTTACTATTGTTTCCTGTGTTGGTCTTTTGTATGCCAGTGTGAAGGCGAATATGGCTAACAACTACAGAAAGAACAAAAATAAGAGATTGATCTTGGATTGTATATTATTCGACAAAGCAGGTCGCGTACTTGTGAAAGTAGACGGAACTGTACCAATGGAAGAGATCGTTCACGATTTGAATGATCATGTAAGATTAAATAAATCTGCATACATTTATAGACATTATCTGATGCGTGTACATTAATTAGGATTCAACCAAAGGTTTTAGCACAAGCCATCCATTATTTCTTCGCTTATATGAAGCAACAATAGCCCAGATCTCGCCTCAGACGCCGCGCTCAAGCAACAGAAGATCTTCTCGCATATCAGATGTGTCAGCAGCATTGTTTGACCGCATTGGGCTTCAATATGCAGACGCTGTTCGAAATTTACAACGCGAGCTAGGTTTTGGAATGCCACATGAGCTTGGTATTTTGAGCGACATTGTAGTTACTACAGACTCTATTGCAAAATCTACCTTGATGCAAAAGGGAACAAAGATGTTGAAAAGATCTGTCACTAAAGATTTTCATGAGCAAAGCGACCAACTCTGCAACGAAAACTTCAGTGAAGCCGTTTCAACAACAGACATAAAAGAAGATATGGCGCTTAAATTTAAAACTTGGCCCAAAAAGGAATATAACGATAACACAGAAAAACCAGAAAGAAGTCGAAGACCTTCTTCTAGTACCATCGTTGTATCTATTGAATCTCTTCGATTGTCGGTTGAAGATTCTGATGGCGAGGACGCACATATATTTTTAGCACGTCAGTTGACAGAAGATAAGGACGTTTCCAAACTCTTATCACAAGGTTACCGATTTTCCGAATCAATGTTCATTTCCAAAACGATGGCTGAAAAGTTACGTGTACCTGCTGAATATATGAGACAATGCTTTTTGGATATTTTTCAATTCGCAAATTCCTCAGAATCTTTAAGATATGAACTAGCAGAAACCAAAAGGCCTGTTTGTCTAGGCGCTTTCGTTCTTATACAAGAGGGAAACGACTTTAGCATTTTAGTAAACAAAACCGAAAGGCACACAGTCCCTTTTACGCAAGTTGTTCTGGACGGCTCCGGCGCGTTGGAAAAGATTGAGGTTGAATTTATCAACAGCGTTTTGCAGGGAAGTACTCTACTTGAAATGGCACGTCTCACAAAAACCTCGCCAACCAATCGATTAACAACGGCCCTCGAACAAGCATCCAATCAGTTACTTGAGCTTGGTATGTTTAGCAAATCGCTCTATCAATCGTCTGTGTTACATACAGCAGTGATCGACGTTCCAGCATTTGCCGTTACTGCTAGTCCTTGTCAACTTATTGCTTTTACGATCTTGGTAAAGACCCCTGGATCGGAAAACGCTGTTAATCGTACATTTCGAGAGCCTTTCAAGTGTATACCGCTTCCCCTTTTTAGGTTAGTAAGTGGTCATTTATCAGAACAAGCGTCCAGTGTTTACCAACGCGACCACCAGCCTCAACACTACAATATTCAACAACAGATGTATCGACAAGTAGAAACAGTAGACCCTATATTGAAACAGAATGAGACAACTAGTGTCGCAAAAACCGAAGAAGCTGGATCGCCATCCTCTATCAGCAATCAGTTTTCACTTCCTCCACCTCCACGTAGCAAGCGCAAAAGACTGTCGGGGACCTCAACTGCTTTCCAGACAGAGTTATCCGTACTTCAAATGCCGTGGACAGTACTGCCTATTCAAAGTAGATTCTTATGGTTGGAAGACCTCGTCGAAAAAATTATACACAACAATATCTAGACAGTTCTCAATTCACTCTTTTCATATATATTCTAATAATTTTGTACTATGTATATCTCCTTTCTTTTCTCGACGATTTGTATGTAAATTATTTCTCCCTAATTAAAACCAGACTTCAGCTGAAGCCAATAAACATATTTATAGACTTTTTTATTATTGGATAGGTTTTATGTGTATTGCACTGTTGTAGAAGTTGTACTACTGAAGACATATATTATTAAATAAAACTCAGTTAATTACTGCTTTTACTCTGTTGTCTCTTACAATTGTCATTTGACTAAACAGAATGGCTGCCACGTTTTTTTTTGGTTTTTTAGAGAGGAAAAAAAAAGTCAAGATCAAAATGCAGTCTAATACACCTTACTTAGCTAAAATAAAAGTAATCTATTAATTTACAGGTCTTTAGTATTTATTATTATTTTTACATAAGCATAGATAAAACGAAGGCTTTTATTTGAAAAATGGAGGACTTTTTCGCAAAAAAAAAGTAGTGTAACCAAAGGCTTCTTTAAGATTCCCTATGTCCAGTGAGAGAGTACAAAGGTACTTGGTGTTCAGCTCCTGAAGGCCCTATAAAAAATCCTACAGATATATAAAACAGAAGTGCGCGCTGAGATTTAAGTACAACTTGTTAAAATAAATCAGAGTGGGAAAAAAAAAATAGTGTCCAAATGAAGCAAAGAAAAAAAGCAACGGAAACAGTTAAAACAGCACATTGAAGCGAATAATAGGCTTGGAAAAAGAACACACTTTCTCATTTAAAGTATAAGCAACTGCTTTTTGTATTTTTTTTTTTTCAGATAAAGGCTAATCAAATACCTTCTATATTTTAAAATATAAGCGAATGAGAACCTTCTGTAAGAGAAGTTATACTTTATCCTACTTCGGAAAGAGAGGCACCGATATACTTTCTGTCAATGTTACTAAATTTATGACGCCAAGTTTGTATTCAAAGTAAAATAGATATATGGAGCACATTGAACTGAGAGAAGATAGATGAGTATTTTGTTCTTCTCCGAAAAAACAAATGTACTGGGAAACACATCTATGTTGGTGCCCTCATGTCAGAGCTTTAAATAATATGTAAAGATATTAACCGCACTATACAAATAAAATTAGCCATAAACAAAAGTACACAATTGTATACGAAGAAATTCAGATAGAAAGGCAAGAGCTTATTTCGAACATACCTAGTATTTAGAGCAGTCTTCAAAAAAAGCCTTCTACTAATTCAATTTGCTTTTTTTTTAAAAAAAAACACCATCACTCATATGAAAGGCATGCAATGGCCTGATTGCTTTATTGATTTTTTTATCATATTTTTCTTGAAATCTTTTCCGTAAGTGTACTTATCTTTTAAAAGTTCAACATACTTTTGAGGCTTCAGTCTAGCGCTTTAAATGTGTCGCGGTAAATTGAAACGCTGAAGAGAAGTAAAACTCTCGTTAACAAGGCTCAACGCTGGTTTTAATTGTCTAAGTAAAAAACAAAACTCTCTCTTGTATATTTAGGGATATCAAATTGGAGTTGTTGGTAAGTTTATATCTATACGTAACATGTCAATAGTCTTTTCAAGGCATTGATTTGAACCTTTAAATCTCGCTCTGTATTTTGCTATAGCATAAGCGGATCAGCTCGCAAAGTTCTAATTTATGCCTTTCACTTCTTGCTTTTGTTTTCAAAGACCTTAGACAGTTCTGTTTCAGCTTTGGGGGCTTTGTATCGCTTTTTTTTTTTTTTTTTTTTTTTGTTTGGAATATTTAGAACTACATGACTTGGTGGTTTTGGTATATATCTAAGACTAAGTTTTTGGATATACATAATGTTTAACCTATTGATAGGCCTCAAGAAAATATAGGCGTAGATATGCCTTAAAAAGAAATACATACCAGCTAGGTATGAGCAATTTATATAGTGAAGAGGTTTTTATAATTAAATTACTAGTTTTTTTTTTTTTTTTTTTAGAAAAAAACACTCAGGGTCCTTCAAAGTTTTAGTTATATAGCTCATTGGTTTTTTATACTCTCTCCAAATAAAATTGACTCGGTTGGTCTATAACGACTGAGAGAGCCACTTGCTTGTGAAGTACTAAGTTTTATAAAAAAAAAAAAAGACACTTTCGCTTTGAGCGTTTTCAAAATTAAACTAGGATAATCAATCTATCTGATCCGAAAACTGACCAAATGAAGCTCAATAAGCCGACAAAGGTTATACTTATATAAATAAAAAAAATAAATAGTTAAGTTTCCAAGGCTTTTTTTTTCAAAAAAATGTCCAATTAAGGGTAGACTGCCTATATTATTATAATTATTGTATTCCTAAATGAGTGCCAAGACAATATTAAACAGCCACACCACCACCCGCGGCATATACAAAAAATAAAACCCAAGCGACGATAATGGCACTGACGAACAGACCCAGATAAATCCAGTTTATCCATTTTATACTGTTGTCTTCAAAAGCGTCTTCGCCTTGAGCTTTACGATCGATTTCTTGTTGATTTCTTTCTTTCATCAGTGTCATGCGTTTGTTACGTCTAGCTTCTAGCAAATTGTCTAAAACAAAGTATTGAGAGACCCACAAACCACAGATAAGCACAAAGCCAACACAAGCAAGCACCAAAAATAGAATCATAACACCTGTGTAGGCACCACCCTTTGTATGATCTTGAATAACTCCTACTACGATATCCAAGATACTAGTGCCAACGTTGTTTGCACTTTTATACATGCCCAAGCCAGTACCAATGTAGTCTGAGGGAAGAACCATACCAATAGAAGTAATCATACTGATTGGACCAAATGCAAGGGAGATACTGTAGAACACCATGCCGACTACTGCAGAAATATAAGCCCATCCAAGAAGACCAAAACTCAAAATCAAGAAAAGTGCAGAGGCAAGCAAAATAGTAACGCGACCACCGAATACGTCCATGAAAACACCAAGTATAGGCGTGGCAACAATAGGTACGGTCTGAGAGGCACTGGCAGTATAGCCTGCCAATATGCCTGTGCTATTGAAGCGGACTTGAACGAGTTCTGTGTTAATAGTTTGGAAAGCGGACCATACAGCAGCAAAGATAAATTCTATTAACAATATTTGCCAATAAATTGCAGGGAATTTAAGAATAGCTTTCCAATCGAACTTTTTGCGTGTCTTTAATTGATTGATCTCTTGCTTTGATAACATCTTTGAGTCGTTGCGTAAATGGCGCACTGTAATAGCATATATTATGTTCATAAGAATAGAGAAGCCACAGATGATGAAAGAAAGCCAAAATGCCCATACCCAGTCTCCTGTTTTTTTAGCAATGGGGTTGGCTACAAGGGTACCTAAAAAGGTAGCGAGTCGACTAATGGAAAGTTGAAGACCAATGGCAATGGCCAAGTTTTGAGTACGAAACCATTTTGACAGGATAGACTCTTGCATTGTCACAATTAGACCAGAACCAATACCAAAAATGACACGACCGGCAACCATTAATCCAAAAGATTGATATTTTGCAGCTATGGCTGTAAGCAAACTGCCAACGATAACAACAAAGTTTACTGCAAGTGTACCCCAAACGGATCCGAATACATCTACAAATATACCACCAAGAATAGGGAAAATTGTATTAATTATAGAGACAGAAGAAGAAATAACACCATATTGCGTGTTGTTGATATGGAGGTTCTAAAATTTATAAGCATAGTTTCTTTTGAGTTCTTGTTCTTACCGTTTTAATTTGGGCTTTCATAGCACTGAGAGCACTTTGCGAAAAGTGGGAGCCAACTTTTAATAGTATTTAGCAACAAGTTTTTCGTTTCTTTTCTTTTTTACTTGGAAAACATAGTGCTGTAACAAGAGCAATTAGTTTGTATTTCCAGGGAGCGTTTGCCAAGGCTGTGTCTCCCCCAACTTGGTTTTCATCAAAGTCCCTTTCTTCTTTTTCAGAATCATTCGTGGACCATTTCTTCTCACTAGTAGTAAGCACTTCCTCTGTGCTTGCTGTTTGATAAGCCATTTTGTTCAAAGAAACAAAAAAAGGGAAAAAAAGAGTTTTTCCCTTTAAATGTATAGATGCACACAGGTCTGGTAACACGGTGTAACCATCTGATCTTTTTACTTTATCTGATCGACAACCTAAAAAAAAGATCTATTACGCTTTCTGATTTTTTTAAAGAGGAAAAATGTTAGGCAATCTGCCCTCATTTTTGATAAGGAAAAAAGACAAACATCGGATGCACCCCAGGCTACCTAGATTCAACATTCGACACAATCTAAACGATGATGAGATAATATTATCTTTTTTTTACCATCAGATTATATGGTGCCCAAAATAGAGGTTTCTTACGTTCTGATGCTGGCGTGTAACCTGAAATTCGAATGTAGTTTCATAAACCGTTGCCAACAATCTGGACTCTTTTGTAAAAGGCGATTCATATTTTCATGAACGTGCTTTTGTAAGGGCTTTCAAGAAACCTTATGACATCTTAAGATCAGATAATGAAAAACTATTGCGTTAAGAATCTCACTTTCTTTCAGTTACTAGCTTAGATTCTTAAAGTAGTTAACTAGAAAAGGATTAAGCGATTTTTAAAGTCTTTTTAGTAAAGTTTTCTCCATTTTCGAGACTATGTATCGCTGGATGTGACTAAAAAAGGTATGTGCTACCTTACAAAACTTCCCAAATACTTGAGAAGGTTTTCCGTGTTGGATGACTTTACATTTCGTTTTATTCGTCGCACACATTTTTTTAATACAGCTCGCATGGTGTTAAAAAACAGGCTACCAATCTTAATAAGTTTAGTAATCAAAAAACGTTTCGTGTATTCACCCGATAAATTCAAACTTTAGTAGAGGAAGAAGGTTAATTGGTTTTGTACGCTTTAGGATGTGTTTTTCAATCAGAAAGCTTTACTTTTTTTTTTTAAAAAAAAAAAGATGCTGGTAATAAAGAATCGTGAAAGGCTTTTAAAAAAAGCGGAAACCCCATTATTTTGAGTGCTTAGAGGTAACGTTATATCTCTTTGTGTAACATATTTCTGTTTTTTTTTTTTTTTTTTTTTTCATTTTTTGTTTTGCAAGTGTGACATTTCAGTTGGAGACAACTCATTTTACGCTAGTTTTTAGGAAAATGCTCAAGTTGAAGTTCACATCAATATGCCTATATCTTTATGTTACGTTTTTTGAATAGTAGCCTCTATCGCTTAGCATTTACATTCATTTACGTACATAAATTTCAAGAATTTGCTATCTGTGAAGTTCGTCTACGTAGCATCGTGGACTTTTCTTCAAGTTCTTTGATTGGGATGTATGTGCCAAAGATGCAGTCTGTACGATACAAGCTCCTCGCTTTTATACGCTTTTACTTGCTCTAAGTAGCGTATGACATATATGATCGATCTTTGTGTAATCGCCACTCTTTACACGACGATAGCTTAAAGTATACACTTATATTTAAAGTATACGCTTATATTAACAGTTCAAAATGCATTAATATAATTTTATTTAGCGGCGTAAAATCCTACCTGTGAAAAGAAAGGGGCGTGAATTCAGAGAGGGAGTATCGATGGCCAAAAACTGTTTTTTTCTTTCAGTTTTTATTTCTTTTTTTTCGTAACAATACGTTTTCATTCAGAAAGTAGCTATGAGGAGCAGATATCAAATGCTTGTTTTAAATCAAGCGTCGTTTTCAAAAACCAAAGAAAAAAAAGTTTCACTCTCCTAACTTCTTATTGGATCGTTTGCTCAGTCTTGGATAATTTTTTTTTCGTCCCCGGTCCCATTTTCTTCTGAAAGTTATTCAAATGGCACAGCAAGCTAAACAAGCAGCACAACGATTGGGGGGCATGTTCCCTAAGGGTTCCGGAAAAGGTGCTGGATCTGCTGCTGGAGCTCTCATCGTCTTAGGTGGTTTGGGTTACGGTGTTAACGCTGCTCTCTTTAACGGTAAAAGCCATAACATTTAGTGTTTTATAGAAACTTCGACTAATTTAGCCGGTGGCTTTAGTTGATGGTGGTCACAGAGCTATTAAATACACTCGTCTTTTTGGTGTTCAAAACACTGTATATAACGAAGGTACTCACTTTGTGATTCCTTGGTTTGAAACACCCGTTATCTACGATGTTCGTGCTAAGCCCCGCAACATTGCTTCTTTGACTGGTACTAAAGGTAATACAGAGATTCTGCAAGAAGTAAAAGACGTTAATGACCTTCTTTTTGTTACAAGATTTGCAAATGGTAAACATTACATGTCGTGTGCTTTCAAAGCCCCGTGTAGATCAACTTGCAACTGTCTACCGTACATTGGGTCAAGATTACGATGAGCGCGTTTTGCCTTCCGTCGTAAATGAAGTACTCAAGTCAGTTGTTGCTCAGTTCACTGCCTCTCAATTGATCACTCAGCGTGAACGCGTTTCCCGTCTTGTACGTGAAAACCTTGTTCGTCGCGCCCTTCGTTTCAACATAGTTTTGGACGATGTATCTATCACACATGTTGGATTCTCACCTGTCTTCGAAAGCGCTGTTGAAGCTAAGCAAATCGCTCAACAAGAAGCTCAACGTGCTGCCTTCATTGTAGATAAAGCTAGACAGGAAAAGCAATCGATTATTGTTAGAGCTCAAGGTGAAGCTAAATCTGCAGAATTGATTGGTGAAGCCATCAAAAATCAACCTGGATTCCTTCAATTGAAGCGTATTGAAGCTGCCCGAGAAATTTCCACCATGATCTCTCACTCTCACAATAAGGTCATGCTTGACTCTGATACCTTGCTCCTCAATATCAACTCTAGTCAAGAGTCTGCTCCTGTTACTGAAAACAAATAAAGTGTACTTTTTTTTTGCATAAAAACTCACATCGTCTGAAATTGAATTGGTTTTGTTTTAGCAAAAAAAAAAAAATACGAATATGGATTCTGTGAGAGTTTCTTTTCTCATAACATTATATGGTCTTTTTAATGTAAAGAAAAAAATAGAGTGTCTTTGTGAAAAAGTGTAAAGCAGAAATTGTCGGAGAGGCAAAAAAAATCTACAGACTACCTTTTTTTTCATTGATAGTCTTGCTCAAAGAACAAGTGGTTTGAGTAGCTCCCTCTTAAAAACGTCTTTTTTATAAGTGTAAAATAAGGTAGAAATAAGTAGCTTACACATATGTTTATCTGTTTTAGTAAGGCTCGATTTATAGAAGATCCTTTTACATATAGTTGCTGCAAAAAAAAAAAAAAAAAAGAATATAAAAAAGCAAAAAAGTCTTTTAGTTTTGTTGTCTCATTCGACCTTGTGTACAGCGATTTGCATAGTGACCTTGTTGTCCACATTTAAAGCAAGTCACATCTTCTAGTCGCCTGAAAGTACCCTGCTGCGATCTGTTATTGTTGTCGTGGAAGTTTCGGTTTTGTTGTTGATAAGGGGGTTGCTGCTGATTATGATATGGCTGTTGTTGCTGTTGCTGTTGCTGTTGCTGTTGAGGGGGTGGTGCTTGGTGTGTTTTTTGTTGCTGCTGTTCTATTTCGGGCGGCAAGGTATACATTACAGGTAGCTCATACTTAGGATGCCCATTAGGACAATTAAGGCCATCGGGACAAAAGCCTGTCAGGTAGTTTTGACAGACTAATTTCCTCACGTGTTTGTTACGACAGTTAGGCCCTATGTTTTACAAATGGGTTAGTTATAAGCTTGGGATTAGCTGTTCTCTACATTACCATGTTTACAAAACCCTCTGGCATACCATGGACATTCCTTTTGTTTACTTTCTGGATCGATGTGAAGATACATACATTCATCTCCATTACAGCACTCTCCATACTTGGAGTAAAACCAGCATTCTGGCATCTTTTTCATGTTAAATACATGCAAAAATTCACATGCATCGCCTTTTTTACATAAACCTCGAAGCCAATGTTTGCAGACAACCGATTTGTCTCTATCGTAGCCCTTATGTTTAAACTGACAGTTATATCCTTTGGTGCATGTGCCTTTCAGAAAGTATTTACAGATGGGATCGTCTAAAAGATTTGATCAGCTTTCATTTGTTTACAAAAAAAATAGGGACCTGCCTTCTTTTTTGACTTGGTCCTCCAACTTCAGCCCTAATTCATTTTTGATGAACTCCTCAAAGTCGAATGTGATCGCTCCCTGATTTACGTTAAATAAAGGCGAGACCAGCATTCTCTCCAAACAACAATAGAAAAGAAAAGTGAAAACCAATAGAAATCTAAAAAACGTCATTTGCGTGACTGTTTATTATAAAGGTTAACATTGGCTTGATCACATATTGTGTTGCAAGCGTGCGGTGTCAAGTACAGCTGTAAAGTACAATATGATAGCTTGTGCGGAGGCAAAGTCTATTGAAGTTTTAAATTTCAGGAGCCTGCTTTATGTAAACACTGCTTTCAAAGAATGCTAATCGTAGCTACGTATAGTGGAGAGGTATATTCATTTAAGGTATATCTCATTAATAGGAAACTTTGGCTATTAAGGCAAGCACTCCACCCCCTTTTTTTATCCCGTTAAGTACGAATATGTGCTTTTTTTTTTATTTATATGGCCTTTTCTATAGATAACGGGAGTACACATTGACTGTTTATTAAAGCAAAAGCTTGTTTTTAATGAAAACTGTTGCATATATGTGTTATAAGGTTTGATGTTACTTTTATAGGGCTGTCTATTGCTACTATTCAAAGTACTATAGCCTTTAAATCGTGGCTTCATGGATTTGCAAATACTATTTTTCTTTGGTGTTGGTCACAAAAAGTCCCAACAAAAGATGAAATCAGGTATTTTTTATTTGTAATATCATGTATATGAATCAATAGCCAATCAGCTTAAATTCCAGCAGTAAACTGATGACTATACAACACAAGTAAACTGAAATCATCCACACCCCTAAATGTCGCGTAATTCGGTAACCATTCATATTGACGGCAATTATGGTGCTTACAAGAACCACTACTAGTCCCGTTAGTGCAACCAGTATAGAGGAGGCGATGTTTAATTTGTATGGCTTTCCAGATTTCCAAATTTGATAAGTGGACGATATGCCGACTCCTAACACCATATCTGTTTTTTTTTTTTTTTTTTTTTTTTTTTTGGTACATAGAGAGAAACATATGAGCATACAGTAAAAAAAAGGTCAAACAACATGTGTATAGTTATTACTTAGTAAAGGTCCAGCATAACAGGCTGATATAGCCATAGTGGGGAATCCAAGCTTTGAAAAATAGGGTTAAACACAGCTTTTTTTTCAGTTTTGTAATTGGATTACCTTTGCTATAGCTGTGTTTGCTACCAAATCACCTGCACTATTGCCCTAAACATAGAGTTAATAATAATAAATGACATGGTACTTGTAGCTGGTTGCTTCTTGTATCTATTTACAAACGCAAAAACTGTAATCCCCATAATAGAGTCACTAATTAAGAAAACCTTTCCTATGGCTTGCAACAATGCTACAACTTGATTTGCTAACAAAAATATCCAGTTGAGAGCAACAAAAAGTCCAACAAACGACGTCATCCAAAACCAGCTTGGGGCTTCATTAGTTTTTGTAAATTTTAGAACAAACAAAGAAAAGGCGATTCCGATACAAATTGCTAAATAGATCCAAGAGGGACGAATGGCATCATTAACTGTTTTATACACAAAAAAAAAAGAAATCAAATAGCACAAAGTATTATGTTAGTTTCTGGTCTGTTTTGTATAGTCATATAAAGTTACCAACGGCTAAACTAGAAGTGAAGACCAAACTAAACACAGATTGTATAGATAACAGCTGACGATCCCATTTTAGTTTTACTTTCGTTTTATCAGTAGTTATGGTGGGTTTTGTTTCGTTCTCTAGGTAAGGTATAGAGAGATAGCTTCCAACAGCTAAAACGGGTGAATTTTGCTGAGCATCATTTGTTTCATCGCTTAAAACAATATCGATTGTATTGTCTTCTAATTCAACCACAGGTAGTGTGAGAGTAAAGACTAGTACTAATGGTGCTGCAATGACGGCGTTTACTTTAGAAAATGTGGATTTTTCGCGAAAACCTTGAAGTGTAGGGAATAGAATATTTAGCAAACTATCCTCTTTTTGCATTGCTCCGCAATGCCTCAAAGAGAAACTAGTTTGATTTGCAGTCAAAAAAGCTCCAGAATGCTGACTAAATAAAGGTGTAGTAGGACTTATTATATCGTTACAATTTTGAGATGAAGTAAAAAAGGTTTCTCCTTCGGAAAGCTGCTCGCAGGATAAATAAATAGAGTCCCTAGCTGATTGTCGGGGAACGTAACTGGACGTTTTTTGACATTCAAGCTCTTCCATACTTTGTCTATAGTTGGTTGGAGGTGCAAGTCTAATCTCAGGAATCGTAAGCTCTAAGGAGCTTTTTGAAATTTGAGGCGCACTATTATCTACAGCTGATTGATCAGAAAGAAACGTAAAGTAATCTTGAACGCCAAGAGAGTGCGAGCGTAAACTGTTTCCATAATTGCTATAGTTTAGGTTTCTCCAGCATGAATCAGGCATTGATGTTTGTCGTAAATGATGAATAGACGGAGAAACCATTTGTGAACTCAGAGCTCTTTTCATTATGCTAACCTGTTCCTGAAACTAAAATAAAGCGAAAAAAAAGTTAGTATGGTCCTAAAAAACAGACATTGACTTCTATTTTTTTTTTACTTCAATGGCGCCAAATAAAGATGTCCTAAACCCAATTTTTGGCGAGATTGAGCGTCTGTAGGTTTTAGTGGAGTGTGAGCTGCTTGTTCGTGGTAAGTTTCCTGCAAATTGTGATACAAGAATAGGCGATATTGGAGATGTTCCTACCGAACTTACTGTTCTACTGTTGTACCCTAAATACTGTATATGAGACTCTGAAATATTAGGATATGATGAAAGTCTTTTTGTGGGTATCTGTAGTTTAGGGGGCTTTTCGTCTATAGAAGGAAATAAGTTAACAAGCGGTAAAATTTGAGGCCTTACATTTATTTGATTTTATAATCGGTTCTTCCGGTAGTAGACAGGTTGTTTCATCGGCAACATTTATTTCATGTACTGCTTTTTGTTCATCCGACGATCTTTCGTCATTGCCGTGACTAGTGTATGCACTGAAAACCACCAAACAAACATAGCTTAAATGATAAGCAATCAAAATGACGCCATGATACCAGTGTATCTGTTGTTTGTAAACAATCCAGGCCATAATAATGGTTGCACCCAACAGGTAGTTGGCATCGCGCATGAATGTTACACGTTGAGATTGAAAAGGTTGGATAATGCCCATACAGCCAGATACTATGGCCACAATAAAAAACGCTGCTCCAATTAACTCGCCTATTGCCAATGAGCCTGCACCAGACTCCATAGCACTAAATGGGTATTGTGTTTAAAGCGAACGTAAGTATATACTTCTTTTTTTTTTAACAAACCTAAATGTACTAAATAAATCAGGGCTTCCATTACCAAAGGCCAGGATTGTAATTCCTGCCTAAAATAGCAATTAGCTTAATGTCGTCTTTCTCGTTTGGAAAAATAAGTGATAAGAGAGGGAGAAGATAAACGACTTACAATGCTCTCAGACAGCTCAAGTTTTGAGGATATTGTTTGCAAGTTGGGGCCTAAGAAATGGGGTAAGAGGATAAACGAAATGAAACATATTTTTTCTTTACAAAAGAAGTCCGAAGCAACTATGCTAATAGCGCCAAAAAGCATTAACAAAAACAACAGCTAGTACACAAAGAAAAGCGTATTTCAGCAGGTGTAGTTTGAGCAGGAATATAAAAAGAAAATGACTGACTTACAAGAAAAAGTGCCATTATTTTCTTCCAAACGCTCAAACAGTAGTATAGCTTCAAATATACACCAGTAGGCCCATGGCAGGCTGATTGAACAAAGTCACACTGATTGAGTTGTGATTCGATATCTGTACAATACTATAAACGCAGTCAGTCAGTGCTCTTCGAGAGGATCGATTTTGTTTTACAAGGGATAGTGTCGAAAATGTGTCTTTTGTTGGCCTTTTAGATATCATTATAGATGTGCCGACAGTTAGAGCAAAGGCAATACAGCCAATGAAAAAGTAGAGTCGTTCGCTTCTCATAATGCGACTAAGGAGAAAAGAGAAGAAAAGGTATGATTTCAAATTGGTCAAATTTATATCGTACTGCCCTAGCATCAAACATAACAGACATATATGTATATTTATAAATATATTTATTTGATATTTATATATGTGTATGCTCCTGATTTCCTCCCTCCTTTTCTTTGTAAGCTGACTATTTCAACAATAGATTACTTCCAAAATAGGATCAAGGCTTTTCATCTTGCTTCTTTAAACAAAAAGTAAAAGATCTGTTTTTATTGTTCCCGCTTTTTTTTTATTAAATTGTGTCATGAACCATGTTTCCAAGTTTCTATACTGAGTTTAGAACTTCATGTCGTGAGGGAATTGACCCTTGCGGAGGCTGAAGGAAGACTTCAAGTAAGCGACGAGGTGGGCATCCTTAGCGGCAACAGCGAGGATTTCCTTATCAAGGGCCTTTTGATCGGCAGCCTTGGATTCAGGGAAAGCAGCCTTCTTCTATAAAAAAAAAGATTTCGCATTTAGTTTCTTTCAATAAGGCGGTATAGCTCCTATACGTACTTGTTCACCTTCAAGGAAAGCCTTATCAGCCTTAGCAGACTTCTTGAAGTAAGCATCGTTGAACTTTTCATCAATCTAAAAGCAAAGTAAGTTTTAACATTCTAAAGCTATGATCTAAACTATTACCTTGACAGAGGAGATATCGAGCTTGGTGGAAGTAGCGATAACATAAGCTTGGTTGACGCGACGGAGGGGGACACCATTGACCTTGAAGGGACCAGAGATGAGCAAAAGGCCAGAATCCAATTGCTTCAATACTACAACACGCTTACCGCGGTAACGACCGGCCAAAAGGATGGCAACAGTACCGGGAGTGATGGTGGAACGAAGAGCGGTCTTCTTGGTAGTCTTGCGACCAACCTTGGGTTGAGAAATATCTTCAGCGGGATAGAAGCGAGAAGCCTTTTGGGCAGGAACAGTACGCTTACCACCGTTCTTAGCACCTTTAACTTCAACAGACTTTTCAGTAGCGGCTTGCTTGGCAGGAGAAGCAACGTTGGTCTTTTGACGCTTGTGCATAGCCTTCTTGGAGTAAGCAGCGGAGCGACTGTAACGGTTGACACCGGGAACAAGGACGGAATTTCTGGGAGCGTGAGCCATGTCTATTCAATTAAAACCTGCAAATTTGTTTGTTAGTTTCTATTTTAAGCAAATAAGCCTGGAAAAAGGAAGAGAGAAGTATACAGGGCATATAGTTTCGTTGTGCCTCCCCTGAAGAAGATCGATTGTTGAAAATTGTTGTTCCAAATTAGATTTACATTTTTGGTAGAATCGTTCAAATATGCAGCTCTTGTTCTTTTTTTTTTTGAGGGTCTATCGGGTTCGTTTTTTTTTATCCATCCATCCGTTTATCTGCTCTACATTACTTTCACTTCTTCATGGTGTACATATTTCGCTTTGTAATACTTCTCTCTTCCATGCATCCAAATATATTACCTAATAGGGCCGGGAAAAAGAAAGAGTAGGTTATGTGAGGGTCTATTTGGCACTTATCCTCACTTGTCCATTTGAGATTTACTCTTGCCGAAACGGATCGGACATACCACTTAACGATAAGCAGTCATTTGTATGGTCTCAATAATTTGGTGGCTTGGTCGAGAATGGGTGCACTGGCCAAAAGGTGGGGAAATTTGTCCCATCTTGACAGGGCGACAAAGGATGACTACCTAGTCTGAAAATATGGCGCGGAAACGACCTATGGTCTTCATATCCCTGGAAATCTCTACTGTCAAATGATTCACAGTTTCGATTTCGTTTATCTATATGTACACACCTGTATGTTTTGTCTAAGGGGCTGGGTCGAAATGCTCAATTGACGAAGAGCTTTAGTTTAGCTGTTATTATTTTTTTTTTAAAAAAAAAGCTAAAGTCAATAAACAATAATCAATATATGTCTAACAGACCTTGTGGTAAAGAGAAGGAGGTAAAAGGAGCATTGTGTATTTACAAAACGACTATTACATGAAATAGAAAAGAAATGCTCTCCCATTTAAAATCAATAGCTTACACGAGTATTTATGTCCCATTTAACCTAAAAAAAATACAGCTCTTTTTTTTCTTTACTCTTCTTTGTTCGTTTGTCCTTCTTTTTTTTTTTTTTGCATGTTGACAATATATTGCCTATTGACCGCTTTAATCGTTATAAAAGCAGTATGCTGTAAAGGAATAGATTTTGACCCAGTGCCTGAAGAAAATGGAAACGTTGCTAACCATCCATATAGTATACGACAAAATATAAGACTACTTCTTCAAACTAACATATTTTCTTGATTTAGTCGGTTTGCCCGTTACAACATGGACCGTTAAACAACTAAATAGTAATGAGAAGCAAACCGTTTGTAACAACCAACTACTATTCTGCAAAGTAAAGGGAAAAAATTTACAACTTTTCAACTCAAATCAATTCTTATGCAACAATAGGACCAATGCGGTGACGATAACAATACTGAAAAAAAGTAAGGGTATAGCCTAAAAATTCAAAGCAAAGAGGGTTTAAAGTTTTTTCTTTGAGCAGTTTTTGTAATACAGATACTATGGGCTGGGGGTGTACGTGCAAGGTAATATATATATATACATATATATATACGTGTATAAAGGGGAAATTTTATACATATTCATGCGTGGAACAATCACCAGGGGTTACCTATCTCCTTTGTTTCTTTTCTCTAATATCGATAGATAGAATCAAGTACCAACTGTTCCACCTTATCATTGGCCTGTTTCTGTAGCCGAATGTCGTGGAAAAGAGTCATCCTGTATAAATGCATGTAGTGACGGAGCGATCAAAGATCTCTGTACCAAAGCGTGCTCTAGATACTATGTGTGCGACCAGGCTGGGAGCCCTCCAAGTGGACTAAAAGTAGACGACAAAGATATAAAGCCAATTTATCAGGTGTCTGTCTCAGATGGCTCAGTGTACTCCTTTTCTTTAATTCTTATATATGCAACTGTCATCGCAGATTTATGCTTTGGTTTTTAATAGTGTAGTTCTAGCGGAGCAAGTAATCTTGTTTACTTAGAACACAATATTTTAGATGTATTCTGGTACCATCAAGCTATCGAAATGGTTCATATACGCTTTAAGCAATAAATAGATCACTGGCGTAAAAAGATAGAAAGGGGTAGTAAGCCTGTAGTTTCTCCGTTTTAAATGTTTAGTGTTGACCCTATTAAATTTATTGGACCTGAGGTATACAGACATTCTTCAAATGTCTAAAAAGTAGCAGTGTAGTGTAAATTCAATAATGATTATTTTCTCTTTTTCAAAAAAACAAAAAAAGAGGGAGAGTACACAGATATGTCCCCTTATTTTAAAAGTCTTTGTTTTTAGTAGTCAAACTCATAGATGACTTTTCTTTGTCAAGTTTTTGGGTTATTTCCAATTGTAGTATCGTTATATGAGAAGTGTGGGTATTCTCTTTCAAAACGAAACCGCTTGATGCTAAAAAATAGAGTTGAAATGTATTTTATTGTTTAGTCTAAACATATAGCTGTTGGGTATACACTCGAAGACTGTTTGCACATTCAACCCCTTTTCTGAACTCTTTTTTTTTTTTTTTTTTTTTTTTAATGTTCGTACACAATTTCCCCAACTATTTCAGGAAAAAGATCGAAAATATACTTGGCTACTAGGTTTTTTAAAGTCATGCACTGTGTATCAAAACCGCCTGCAGAGTCTTTATCGAAAAAAATAAGAAAAAAATACATCTATTAAATAGAGTTTTGTTGATGATATACCAAAAAATTTTATATACTTCACACGACTAAGGGAAGTACTATAATCAATACGAAACAGACGATTTTCTATTCCTTCTTAAATGTCAAAAAATAAAGACAAGTAAAACAAAATCAAAATTAAATTAGTGTGTCTATATTAAAATCACTATTTAACGAAAGTAATGGCTTCTACAGTATGTTGATAAAAAAAAATAGCGGCGATTACGACCAATGTAGAGAAAGGATTTTGTTGAAATATTTACAGGTGTTTTTCGGGAATATGAGTTTTCATTAGGTTGATAGTTTAACTAATTCTACAGCAGCAAATATGATTTTCTTCTGATTCAGTCATAAGCCGCTTGCGTTGTAGTATTTTAGTTTTGCGTTTTTGATCGTTTTTTGTACCGTCTTCCTTTGTTTTTGTTGCTTCTTTATTATGTGTTTCGCTGACTTCGTCTGTAAACATACTTTCGTCTAGAAAAGTTAAAGTATCTAAACTAACATCACTAATACGCCACACAGGAGGATTTCTATACAAGCCGAAATGAAGATTTCCTGCAGTCATTGTGCCTTGATAAGGATTAGCGAGCACAGTTATATCAGCACCAAATATTTCCTTGTCATTTATTTGAAGTCGTGTGCGCCTCTCAAATGCATGATCTAGATTATCAAAGTGTCGGCTGGGGAGTCGACTTTGAACCAACCCGTTGGTTGAGTACCAATAAACTTCAGACATTTGGGTAAGTGATAGCGGTCGACAACAAAAACAGTGGCACTGACAAAAATGATAAAGAAAAAAAAAATGAAATGAAATGAAAACAAACAAAAAGAAAAAGGAAATATGGATAAAAAATTGTAACAAAGGGAGTGCATATTCGTGTGAATATACACAAAAGTGGGAAACCAAAATAAGGAGGTCAATAGAAGAGGGAATATGGCTGTCTATACGGTGTTTTTTTTATTATTGCTTTTCAAAATTTCCTAAGGGTTCACCCATCTTTACTTTTTGTCCTGAAGTAACATTGAATTTAAAAGACTGGGGTGCTTCAAAAACTAACACAACGGTTGATCCCAGATAGAATCCACCCATCTCATCACCAAATTGTAGCGGTTTACCACCCAACAGTTTGCTTGCTGATTTGTACGTTGCTTCTGTATAAGTGCCCAAAGGGATGTCTTCTTTTTGGTTAGTCTTCAAAGCTTCGTCAAAGTTTATCTTGATTGAACCAACGTTTGTAGCCCCCACTGGAATCATTGAAAAAAATCCATGTTTCCATTTGCCCAAAAGCGTTACCCTTTCATTCAGTACAAATAAGTTTTCCAACAGTTTAGCAAAATAGGGAGACACAGAAAACAATTCACCTTAATATATAAGAACAAAAGTTAACACAGTCCCTATAATATTTGGTCGTAACATTTTTTTCTCTTACCAGCAAAATGCCTTCTTGTTTCTACTACCCAGTTAGTAGGAGAGTGAAATCGATGATAGTCCCCTGGTGCAAGATAAACCACACAGAAGAATAGTGCATTCCCAGACTTGATGTGAGTGGTTGAGTCTACTTTAGCTAGTTTAGCTAATGCGCGTTCATCTTTAGGTTCTGCTTGATGCCCTTCAGCTACAGCGTCTTCGCCAACGGCTGATTCAGTCTTAACAGAGTGATGTTCAGTTCCTTCGGCCAACATGTCATCTAATGAATAGGCAATTCCGTTCACATTGGCAAACTCTTTTTCGTCAACAATAATTTGATCCGAATCTCCTAAGACTGCATTGGTTACAGGAAAAGCTGGTTGTTCACCAGTTCCCAAGAGAGCATCCAAGTTGTAGGTGATTCCCTTAATTTGTTCGATATCTTTGCCCTGCACTATACCATAATGCAAAATTTTACCATCGGCTGGAGAAACCAAAGGAGCATCCTTAGCAATAGGCCGTGCTCCGTCTTTCAGTTCACGATAAAAGAAGGCGGACAGATTAGGATAGTCGTAGAGGTTGGGATTCTTCATTTCATCCAGGTTACAGCCAAAAATCCAACTATACAACTTGAATCCAGCAGGTCTAAGTGGAGTAGGAATTGTCAGAGAATTGAATGCTCCCCATAAGCGAGACATAGAGCGCAAGGGTAAAGCAGCTGCTACATGAACCTATAAATATATATATATATATATATATATTAGTGAAATCGCAACAAAAAATAGAAACAGGAAACAAAAGAACCTTACTTGCCATGGCCCAGTGGCTTTATATTTAGGTTTCTCTGCGTTTTGTGTTTCTTCTTTTTCTGACAAGTGCTTATATTGAATAATACCAATGACAGACAAGCCGAGAGCTACAGGTATAGGGTGCCATTTTGTTTCTGTGTTGCTCCAAGCGTCTATCATGCGTCCTTCATGTCTAACAGTAAGTATTCCAGGCCTTTTGATTTTTTTTTTTTGTAAATTTTTAATTTTATACCTGGTAAGCTTTTCTGCTGTTGTTGTTGACTTTTCTTGATGCATGTTGTCTGAAAATGTCTCTGTCTGATCACTAAAGAGCGAATGCACTTACTGCTAGATTGCAAAAGTAGCCGAGCACTCATTTCTCTTAATCGAAGAAGAAAGGGGCGAAATATTTTCTTTTCTGTTTTTATGACGGGGCCTATGCTTTTGAATTTCCGTCATTTTTTTTTTATTTTTATTTTAAACAATGACTATAAAACAATAGTACTATCAAAAATAAGCAAAGAGATCTATTACAGAGATTCATCCATATCCTCCGCAGCCAAGTTAGAGCAGTAGTTCCCTATGTTGACAGTTTTGCATTCTAATGTAGAGAGATTTAGTAGCGCAACTGTTCCTGTTTTAGCAAAAGAAGGTAGTAGAATAGTGCGGATTTGTTGTCCCTCAGCTCCCAAAAGTAGCCCATCATCGAACTCAGGTTGGTTTCCAATAAAATAGACATGGGGACACTCTTCTAAAACAAACGGATCTCTATCTTTAAAAGGATAACACCATAGGGTATCTGGGGCTGATGGCGCTATGTGTCTCCAATACATACATGATTCTGCCATTTTTAGTCGGTCTTCACCGTCTACGTATTTATAAATATCGTCTACATTTTGACCAGAGGTTCCCAAAAACACAACATTGTCTATTTTGCACCAGTGGGGATTAGAGACGCTGTTAAATGTAGATAGTGAGTGAGCATTCCGGAGCATAGGAGGAGGCATGCGAGGTTGCGGCAAATGGCGTTGGGAAGGGTCCGTTGCACCAGGCATTATGTCAACATCTATCGTACTACAAATCTCGTCTAGATATGCGTCTAGCTGCAGTATTTGGCTAGCATCGTATTGTGTTGTTTCATATCCATATTTTTTCTATAGTTTGGTTTTATTATTATTATTATTATTTTTGTATAAATTTATAAAACGATGCTTACTTTTTCGTTGCTTTTTGGTTTGGATGTTGAATTGCCAGCCAAGATAACGCGTGTAATATTTCGGCTTAGTTCTGGGTCCAACTCTCCTGTCAAAAACTCTAATAGTAACTGTCTTCTAAGATCGAGTTGAGGATCTCCTCCAATACTCAAACCAGATAAAAGAGCTACGTATTTCGGCTCTTCAGAAACTAAGTGGTAAATAAAGTAAGATACAAAAAATCCCTATTTTTAACTAAAATGGTACCTTCCATATTCGATAATGGCTGTTGTTTTGCTACACCAGGCAAACAAATGTCAACCACTTCAAACGCGCCAGACGCAGTTTCTTTTCCAAGAATACCAACGATCATACCAGTAACCAAAAACTGTTTTGATAGACATTTTCCCAAAATCTCCACACGTCCAGATTCATCTTCTAATGAAATTACATCGTCATCGCTTCTATACTTTTCAGGCGTAACGGGATTGACAATGGCATCCTGTGAATTAGGTTAAATATACAGTCAATTTACGTTCGGTTAGATATGTACATCGTCTTCTAAATCATCCATGACATAAGGCTTTTTAGGCATTTGCAAATAGACAGTGCCAACCATATAACATAGTTCGTTAGGTTGCGTATCTAATACTCGAGAAACATAGCAAGGGATCTCTATAACGGAATGAGCAATTGAGTGAGGGTGCAATCGGCTCTTTTGTTATACCAGGCAAATCAATCCACCTTTTCTTAGCTTCTTCGATTACTGATTCACGCAACTTGTTGAGTCGAAGGTAATATATGCTTGCATATTGATTTGTGTACCCTTTATCCTCTGCACTAAATTGATCATTTAATTCTTTAAGTGGATCGTACTGAGAGCTAGCTCGTTCAAGCTGATCTTGGTCTGGTCTAATGGTCATTTAGGTAAAAAAAAAAAAAAGTTGATTACAAATTAGGGGTTTTTAAAAAAGGATTTGAGTGTATGTTACATAGTTGACATTGCCGTAAACAAAGAAAGTCCAAAAAAAAAAAAAAAAAAAAAAAACGCGGTTATTTTAATTTTAAATTGCGATATTCTTCTTTGATATTCAAGGTGCTGTTCCTTTTATTTTGATTGTGATGATATTTAAAGGAGAGACGGCAAAACAGCCAAAGGTTCTTTTTTTTTTTTTGCGGGATTTGTACAATTGCGTTGGTATTCTGTTTCCTGTCTATGTCTACAAGCTTTAATCTTCTTCGCTATCACTTGATTCTGTTTCAGACAGTACTGGTCTATTGTTGTTTTTGAATAAATCGTCGTCATCGTCTTCTTCCTCTTCTTCTTCATCACTATGCTCTAATTTGTTTTCTGATTTTTTATCGTCAAATTCAGCGGGCCTATGGACATTATAAATACCCAGCGACTAAACAGAGTGCTACTTACCATTTCCCAGCTGCTTTAAGATGTTTGATGTCTTTAGGATAGAGAACATGTGCTATTTCCCCACCTACTTTTTCAGAAACAGTACCTGTGGTGGCATCCACCACAACAAAATATCCTCTTTTGATCCAAACAAGGTTGCGGAAGCGAGGTGGAAGTGTCACAAGTGTTTTCGTACTATCGGCAAACTCAACTTCGTGTTGGTGATTTCCTCTAGGTCCTAAAGTTCTTGCATATCTTTGATTTTCACTGATTTCAATGTCCTGATCTATCTGATTTCTGATGGTTTGTTTCTTCCCCATATCAAGCTTGTCACAGAAGGAAAGAAAAAATAATTCTGTTTTTTTTTTTTAAAAAAAAAAGGTAAGCCACACTTAATGCAGTATGTGATATTTCAAAGTAAGATAGCATCCGGCTTTTTCTTTCTCGTTTCTTAATTCAACTATGCAGCCTACAGCTCATTCATCAGACCAACCATCAACAAAAAACAGCCTAAAACCACAACCTTCACAATCGCCGTCTTCCACAGAAGGGAATCAAAACTCTACACAGTCCCCTACTACGATTGGTAGACAAAAAAAAAAAAAAAAAAAAATTAAGGGTGGTTAAACAAAGATATTTACAGTTTGTTTTGATAGATACAAACTACAAAAGACAAAAAGATGGCCCTGTTTTTTGGTTCTCTGGGCCACCGTTAGATATCCAAGAGAAGAACAGTGTACTTCATTCACAAAGTTATTTGGAATGGAAAGCAACCAACAAACAAACAAGCAAACAATCATAACAGTAATAATAAAACGACATATTTAATTAAATAAAGGGGATTTCGTCCATATCAAGGTCATCTAGTAGTTCGTCCACTTCTGTTGTTTCTTCATTTTCTGGGTTGGGTTTGTTTTCACTTTGTGTAGAAGGTTGACTGTCGGTGGGTTTTGGTTTTTCAAGGCTATCACTTGAAGACAAGAACGTACGCGACACGCTGGAAAGCATTTTGTTCATTATACTAGGACTTGTAGGTGTGTTGTGTGTTGAGTCATGAGTGTTTGATTTTTTGTCTATGGGTACCGCAATAGGAGATGTAGCAGCGCTTGCGCCAGCGGATGGGAGGAGGGCCGGTGAAATGTTGGCGTCAGCATCTAACGAGGATGCCTGGGGGCTTTTCTTTACGTTGTTTAAATTGGGAGCACTGTTACTGGAATAAAGCATTTTGGAAGAAGTATTTTTGGAGCTGGATGTGGAAGATGATGATGTAAAGCTCCTGAGCAAACCTCTACCGCTTGTAGATGTAGACGAAGAAAGAGTGTTGCTGGGAGGAAGTGCGGATGGGTCAGGCTTGATGGGCTTTGGCTTGGGAGAAGTAATTACAGGCGCGTCTAATTCGGGAATTTCAAAGTTGGATGGTAAGGGGGACTTCCAAAAGTTCAGATCATTATACTCGTTGAGCACAATGTTGTTGGTTTCGTTTGCGATGACGGGCGGAAACATTTGGTCGACGAGGTCGTTCAAGTGTATGTAAGAAGATTTAAATCCACACAACAGCTCGAGTTTGAGGTCGCCATAGGGATCGATAGTAAAGATTTTGGAGGAGGGTACACTGACGCTGCGATAAGATCTTGCGTCGGTAATTCGATTACCAAACCCAGCATAGAATGGGTCTCTTCCACCGAACAGTCGCTGTATATCCTTCAAACATGCCATCTTGAAGACCTCAGGCTTACGCATGATAACTTCTCTATGGAACGATGTAAATAGTCTATCGGGTGACATGATAACAGGACCGTCAGGCAACTGGTACTTTTCTTGAACAACTTTTTTCAGATAGTCCCGAGTGTAGTCAGCCTGGCCGATGGCTCTACTGGTCAAGTACAGAAAATGATAGCCGTTATTTGAGATATCTGTATACAGCTTGGCGATGCCATTGTGAGTCCAATCTTTGCCAATCATCGTAAAAACGTGACCGAGTGCATCAGATTTGGTGATTGTTCCGTCAATATCGGATATGACTATATTGTAGTTATGCTTCCAATAGAAAATTTTGGCGGCACATGTAGCGGTTCCTTGGTAGGCTGAGGACACAGAAAACGAAATTGTGTTGGCGCCGCTCTTCAGGCCAAGGCTTTTTAGCTGATCTGAGGTCAGTCGAAGGGTTTTGGCGTAAACCTTTTTCTGAGTAAATTGGACCAGTTCTTCCTGCGACTGTTCTTCGGGATGGGTATGGTCAGCCTTCCAGCCAACAGAGGTGGTGGTTGTGGTAGTAGTAAAGGTGGTGGTTGTCTGTTGTTCTTCGTCTTCGTTTTTAGGATTTTCCTCTTTTTTCGTTTTTTCTTCTGATGCAGCGTCTACAGAGGATCGGCTGAGCCATTGTCTCCACCCTTTACCAAACTGATACGATTCTCTGCTATCGGAAATTTGCTTCTTTTCCTCTTCCTCGTTTGTTTCTTCTTTATATAGGGACAAGGAGGCAAACAAGGGTCCTGTTTTTCCTGCAGAGTAGTATCTCTCGTTGTATCTGAACACCAACCTTTTGTCATTCAGTAGGTTTGGGTTGTGTGTAAAGTTATCGTAGGTGATTTTTTCAGCATCAAAGGCCGCTTTGTTTTCTTCTTCGTTGGTGCTGAAAGACGAGAACCCGCACAGACTTAGCTCGACGCGGTATGTTTGCCCAGGCATCATCTCCAGGTCGTTCTTTTCGTCTGGCTCGTTGATCTTCACCTGTTCAGGCTCTTCCTTCTTTTCTTCGTTCAAGAATGTGACTTCTCTTGGGGTTACTTCTCTTGTGACTCCTTTCTCTTCGTGCCCATGATCCAGCAGGTTCAAACGGGATAGCTCTTGGATGGCTATCTCCTCCTGCAATTCTCTTGAATTTTCAGACTTTGGCTCCGAGTCTTCACCTGTCTTGTAACCGGCAATATCCAATACAATAGACTCATCTCCCCGCCCGCCGTTGTCGCTCTTTTCGTTGTCATCTCTTTTGTGTACAGATGTGTGTATCACATCCATGAAAGTGCTGTAAATATCTCCTTCAGCCGGTCGGACAATAAATCTTTCTTTGGCAACCGTTGTGGTGGTAATTGCTTCTGGGATAACACGCTCGAGTAATGTGGAGCCATCTTTCATCAAATAGACATCATTCTTGGGTGTCACTTCTGGCTCTTCTTCTTTATGTATTTTGGTCACCACTTTGTCCATTTGCTCTTCGATAATCATTTTGGGCGATTGCAATTCTGCAGGTATCGTTGTACGTTCCTCTTCCTCTTCAAAATGATCCTCATTACTGCTTTTTTCGGCTAATTAAAGACAAAAACCATGTGTTGATTAAAGCGCTTTATAAATTTCATATGATTTTTTTTTTTTTTTTTTTTTTTTTACTTTTTAGTGCATCCTTGGATTCACCAATATCAAGATAGGGTGGCTCCTAAAGATGACATATATTAGAGATCATTCAGTCAAAGCGCTGTTCACTTACTTCCTCATTTTTCTCAGGCACTGCTTCCATGATAGGTGAAGTCTGGAACTCTTCGGGAACCTCATGCTCTGTTTCAAATACAAAAAAAGCTTCGCCTGCCTCACCTACTTTCATGACATAGGGTACAACATCTCCATTCACCTTGATTTGGACCTATGACAGCATGAGCTTTAGCATGCTGGTGTCTCGCTTACCTTCTTTTCCTGAGGCATCATTACTGACAATTTACCGAATCGCACATGGAATGGGGAACAGGCCAAATCACCATCTTGTTGCTCCACTACTACGATATCAATGGCTCCTGATAGCGTTGCAGGATTGATTTCATTATAAAAATTGTGTACAGAAGTTATGAAACTTCCTAACTTTCCAACGTATTCCATTCCTTTTCTTTATGCTATTTTATAAAGAACAATAAAAACAATTTAAAACAAAGAAAAAAGAAAAGAAAAAATGCATCCGTATAAAAATGGAAATTTGTGTTTGTGAGTGTGAGGGTAAGTGTGTGTGTGTGACGTTTATTCTAGAAAATCACGATATTATCCACTGGTTTTCCTAGAAGCAACATTCTATAGTCCGGGCTCTTTACTAGAGGCGATGACTCGATATGGATAGCCTTTTGTTTCAAAAGCAATGAGCCGCTCGAACGAGAGACAAGAATGCTTGGTATGTTGACAGTTTTTTTAGCTTGGAGCGTCGAGGGTCGAAACAGACTAGGCCTGTCGTTGAAATAAATGACACCCAGTGCACCTGCCTGCTGGGCATGAATTGCCTTGGTGTAGAATCCACAGCCGCCTATGTTCAAGAGCAAGACAGTACCTTGTATTTCCATAGCTTCCTGTTCTGAATACGGATCGCACCCCAAAAATCCTTGGCCCCCAAAGACACGGATAGGTACGTTGTTCAGCTGAACAGTTTGAGAACCAAAGTCAGATGTGTGCCCCAACATTTCTACGCATTGAAGGCTATTGGACCCTCGTATAATGACTTCATGGTCCGCACTCATAACGTTGCGGTAAACTGTTAAGCCCGGATGTTTCACCTCAACTTGCATCAGATCGAGATTGTCAGGCAGATGGGGAATAAGGGACTCGATTTCTATATATAGGCGCTCATAGCTTTCAGAAAAAATAAACAATTAAAAACAAAGACATGGAACAAAATATTCTCTCTTTTTTTTTATTTACCTAACGGGCAAAGAATTGACTACAAAAAGAAACACAAAACAGAGGGAATACATATGGTTGAAAATGGAGAGAGGAAAATAAAATTAAATCTATAACAAATATCTACATTTGTTTATGTAAAGGTGGGAGGGGTGGGGAAAGAAGCTCTGTAGAGTTGTTTATACATTGTACATGAAGGTTACATATATTTGTATGTATTTAAAGTATATATATATATATATATATATGTGTGTGTGTGTGTGTGGGAATAGGTATGAAGGAATATTGCAAAAAAAAAAAAAAAAAAAACTAACCTTTCTTCACAAAAAATCTATCGTCCTTCCCTCCCATCAATTCAAGTTTAAGCCCACTGAGAGACTTGACAAGGTAGTCGCCCAAAAACTCTATCACGCTATTTGCTTTTCGAATCGAACTGAACGACAAACTCATATCTCTAGTAATGGCCCAAGGTGAGCTACAGTAGCCTTTATGCGATAGAGTAGCCAAAGGCGTTTGTGTATAGCCAGCGATATAGGACGCGTAATCAGCTTGGGGTTGGTAAAGAACAGATGTGGAGTCAATGGCATTGGGAGAGTAGAGCGAATCGTAGCCGCTGGGATTATATCGAGAGCAAGTTCCAAAAGAGTTGTATTGGATGGACAAAAGCCCTTTTTTAGATAGTTTTGGCTTTGTCTGTTTCATGTAAGATCGAGGCAAAGATAGTAAATGCCCCTCTAAATAACAATAGGAGCAGTTAAAGCAGTGCTCTCTCTAAACAAAAAGTTACCTGTTGTGAATATTGTATTCGAATCAAGGCTGTTGAGTGGATGGTCTATATCGAATAGCAGATAAAGGTATTTCAATGTCTCGCTCAACATAAAACTCTCCATTCTATCTTCTAACTTCCCGCTTTGTACATCTGCAATAGAAGCAAACCCGCAAGGCACACGCGTACGGTTATTCAGGTCTTCTATAATCATCTCACCCACCTCTAGGTAAAATGGGTCCTTGGTCGCGGTATACAGATAGTAGGTGGACTCAATAAATTCAGGTCGAAGAGGGTAGTTAGGCAAATTGACACTCTTCTGATAAAAGTCAAAACGCTCAGGAAGAGCACGATACCGGCGCCATAGATTGTAAAATACCAAGTGACCCTTTATGGCGGATTGAACATCCCCATACAAGACCTGAAGCCCTGGGAAGAAAGCGCTTAGGCTGTCGATCCAATAGGACATGAGAATCCCTGTGCTCATATGAACATTACGATAGACGTATCCGGAGCCATCACGTACATAGATCATAAGAGCTCTATAGGCCTCTTCAAACATCTTTAGGTACTCATCTTCTCCAAACATAATATATGCTTTGAGCATGTATTCAAATACAGAGTCAATGCCTGCCCCTGTAGATGATGCAGTATGTATCCAGTTGCCTGTCTGTATATCAATGACATTACCCATCAAGTTCAGGTGGGATCGCATGTTCCATATTGACTTCAAGGCTGTTTTTGCTACTTGTTCATAAGTTGCATTTCCTGTCAGTCGGCTCAATAGTCCAAATTCCAAAATAAGACTGCCTACACCGGCTGTACATGTTTCGGTTGTTTCTGTAGGAGGCACGCCTTTCTGTAAATTCACTCGTGGATAGGGAAGCCCTGTTTTTGTAGACTTGAATGCTGGCATCAGTCTGTTCGCCAGATCAACTGCCAAGTCAAGCAACTCTCCGTTGTAACCATGTATTGTGTGGTTGAACATCGGGTCGGTAGTCAACATATGCGCTGACAACTGAATTTTACATACACACAGTTAGCAACAACAAATCATTTGCCTTATACTATATAAAATTACCAATCCACCCAAGGCTCTGATATTTAGCTCAAACACCTGAACCTTATTGTTTTGATGAAAAGAGATATGCTCTATAACATGCTTAACAGCCTCTTCAAATTGCCCAGGTTTCCCCATTATCTACGTGAACGAGTATTTGTTAATACCTATGGTGGTGGTCTTTTTTTTTTAAAAAAAAATCCCCCCAATTACTGCAAGTGTGTCCAAGTTATCAACTAGAGTGAGTGAATAATCTCCAAGAACATCGTTTATGTTGATATTGTCAGGGTTGACTTTGTCGCTTCCTCGGCCTTTGCATTCAAAGGGGTTCAACTAAAAGAGTTTTTTGATTAAGCCGAGCCAATAGATTAACTATATAACTGTAGTACCTCATCATGAGGAAATGCATTATTCATGTAATTACTCCAACCATGCTGAAACATTTCCTGTTTGTTTTTTCAGTAAATTGGATATAGACGCATAATGTTTAAACATACTTGAGTTAGATCTCTAAATTATGTTAGAGGTAAATACATGTTTTTGTTTAACTCTGGAAACTGTATTTTTTTCCTTGTACCTTAATTCTAAGCGTCTTTTTTCTGTCATAGATCCATATACTAGCGTTATCGATACACATGTTAATAGTAAATATACTGTAGTGTATTCTAGTAGACGCATTTTTCTCTAAAAAAAACAAAACAAGGAGAAAAACTAAAGCAATGCACAATTTTCTGGTTCAGTGTGACATCGAAAAATGCAACTGGGGAGAGCTGGGTTTTGTGACATAAACTAGCGTACTCTAGGGCGAAAGTAGTACTTGTGGCACCAACAAAGGGTCTGACAGTTTCTGGCAAGCTTGTCATTGGCCAACTATCCAGTTTTTAATTCTCAGTTTATAGAGTGAAGAGATCCATCGTTGACTCGATCTGTATTCTTTGACCGTTGTGTTTTTAACCTCGAGTAAGGTTAATTTAGAGATGGATAGGGGGGGGGTGGCTACAATTGAGAGGAAGTTAGCAACTTACAGGACTTGAATGGCTCTCTGAATTTTTTTTTGGATATTGCTTTATTTTCTTTTTTCTAAAGCTTTAAAGAGTCTAGTATCTTCCATGGTATATTATTTTAAGTCGTCGTCTCCTTCTTCTTTTCTGAAAATTCTTTGAACCATCTAGGTCAAAAAGACAAACAGTAGATGGTTTATAAATCAGAACATAAAGTCTTGATTTAATTAGTATCGCTTTTTCATTGAGATTTCACAGACGTATATGCCACACTTGAGTCAGTGAACTACTAATAGCAGCTCGGATAGTCGGGAAAATTGAGCAACATAGCCGTATTTAGTTTGGTAACTTGAAGCAGTAGTACAAAGGAAGTTTTATCAGGAAAGACCAAAATAAAGTCAACCACTGTGTTTGTTGTATCGTCTTTGTGAAAACAGTTCTTGAATTAGCTTAAAATAGCCATCTTAGTCACTATAGTTCCTTAGCTATGTCTGTATTTTTTATGAAGAAAATCCGTTTGATACAGTCAAGTCAAAAAGGAAGTACAGAGTAAGGTTTATTTTTGTTCTATATCGCTTTGCAAATTGTCTTGTATTTTCCAAACGCGTTATTGGCCAGATTTTTTGCCAAATCGTGTTTGCTTGGCATCGAAAATCCTTTATTGGTTAAATACTGGTTTTCTAAAGAAAGCTGTAGTCAAGTCTAGTATTTCGCTATATACAGATGCTGTTTCTATATTAGATGTACAGGACCAATGTCAGTTGAATACTAATTTTGACAGTGGTATTCAAAGAGTGCAAGTTAAAGACGATATCTACGCTTGGGAGTACGTTCAAAGTGAACGTTGTTTTTTCTTATTGCTAAAAATTTCTCTTCCCATAGGTGGATGATGCAACGAATCGTATTGCTTTTATTGTCTAGCAATACACTAAATGAATTGAATAAAAAACCTAATAGACTACTGCATATAACCCCAAAGCAGAGCAGCCATATTTACCTTAAGATTAATTTAATGAAGGCCCTTATCTTTGTACGACAGCTTTGATTTGAAACATACAAAAACTTGTAATAGCAACTTTAAGCGATTGTAAACAATTAAATAAAATGGCTGTAACCCAGCTTTTATTAAGCAACTGTACCTCCCTATACGCCGTACCTCGCTCTATCTTTCTTTTAAAAAGAGAATCATATGGACATTTAATAGGTAATTATATTGTCTAACAACACATGGTGCTTGGTTTCCTATTAATTTCATTTGACAAAAAATAAACCATTGAAAGCAAGTAAATGGAAAAAAAATCACTCTGATTTCTACAATGAAAATGATTGTGATGTATCATAGTTTATGTATTCAATCTTTTATAAGGAAGCTTTAAGAGTCTAATATGGTCACTGGGTGAATTTCTCTTTGTAGATTTTTAAGAAATTGCGATAGTTTCTCCTCCCCCCCTTTTTTTTTAGGACATCTAAGCAAACGATTTATTAAAAATCCCACGGTTGTACAAAACACAATAGGAATTGGATTAATAGAGTACAAAAATTAAAGGCAGAAATAAGATTCAATTGGTAGATAACAGTCCGTTTTCTTCCCCTCTTTATGAGTCAGGGAATACTGTTTCTGTTTCTTCTCGCCGTTCGCCTTAATATAACAAACGCCAGATAAAAACATTTTGAATATTCTCTTAGAGAACAATGGCTCTTTTTTAGGGGTCCAAGAGACCCACCAACCAAAAGCAGTTAACATTTTATTTTTTAACTCCAGAAAAAAAAACTTTAAAAGTAATTGAGTCCTGCAACTATTGCGCAGGTAAGAAGAGAGCCTGACATGGCGATTTGAATAGTATTCCCAGACGATTGGGCTGTTCCAGGAGTACTAGGAGCAGCAGAGGTAGGCAATTGACTAGCGGAGGATGATGGAATGGACGAAAAAGCAGTAAGAGACACACCTGAAGTAGCAATGGCGCTTGAGCTAATAGCGGAGGGGTGAGTAATGGCAGAGCTATGAGCAGAGTCGCTCTTGGTAGATGCGATGTTGCAGATAGCTTTTTGTAACCCAGGGCAGCATTGATCATCAATGATATGACAACTGTCCGGACATGAAGAGGGGCAAGCAGGTGGTGCTCTTTTGTCAATCAATGTGTTAGTTGGGCAAACAGTCATTGCGCAGACAACGGGAGCTGTAGGCTCAATAAAAATCGATCGAGACGATATTTCTGCACATACAGTAGCGACTAAAGCTGCTACAAAAATCAATTGCTTATTCAACATAGTTTATCGAAAAAAAAAAAAAACAAGAGAATTTAAGAGTAAAAACAAGAGAATTTAAGAGTAAAAACAATAGAATAAATAAAAATCAAAGAGAAAAAAGGTTTAAAAAATTGAAACAGTCGTGCTTTTCTGTGTTTCACATGTTACACTTTTTTTCTTATTTGATAGCTTCTAGTAGAAAGAGTTAGCACCGTTATTGGCCTTCTTTACTTTATTTGTCACTTTTTCTATTGCGAACGGGTCAGGCGAGCATTTAAGCTTATTTCTTTGTTCTTGAGCTTCTTTTCAATGCAAAAAGAAAACTCCTCGCTACAACTCTAGTAGCCACTGGAAGAAAACATGGATTGTGCAACATAAAAACACCATAGAAACCAAAAGATGTAACATTGCACTACGGTCAGTAGCTTACCTAAAGGGTTTATATATTCCTTTTTAGTAGTTGTGGGTTCATTGCTGTATCTTGTGTGTTGAAACTAAACAAGATTGCAAGCAAGACTTCTCACGTAGTCATTTAAGGTTTCTGGATCTGGGATAGTTCATTATAGTTCAGCAATTAATCTACCTATCAACTTTGATGCCGGTAATGAAAGCAAACCACAACAACAGTTTATCTTTAATTTATTTCGGTTATTGAACAGCTCTTTTTAAAGCTATTGTCGACTAAAATGAGATCGTGGAAAAAAAAGACGGTCACTGCCTGTGTTGGTTTAAGATTAAACTTTGGAGGTATTATAAGAATTAGTCTATCGACAAAGACCTTTTAACAGTCTTTTTTTTTGTTTATTGTGTATCAACAAATATTCATGTCTTGGTAAGTTTGTACTTTTTTTTTTTTTTTTTTTTTTTACTGTTGCGTCGTTGTTGATTACTTTTTTTTTTTTTTTTTTTTTTTTTTTGGTATTTACATTTGAGTAGAATGCTGCTGTTTTGAATAGTACGAAACATAAGAGAGCTTGAATAAATATTTACAAATAACTGAACTTTCTCTCTTTTTTTTTTTTTTTTAAAAAAAAAGGCTGTTTCTCAGTTTCGTCTACGTCTATTAAAGTCATCGTCTGATAACGATCCTCTTCTGGATGAACTTGTTGAGTTTCGATGAAAATAGGGTGAAGGTTTCCGCCCTGGGTAGTAGCGGTTATTTCTATAATAGGATGGTGCTGAAGATTGTACTGAGGATGGCGAAACATATCGGTAGGTACCAGACGACAATACTTTAACATATCCCGGTCGAACATACTCACGCGGTGAGTCTTCAGCTACTTCAGGTTTTTCGTTAACAGCGCTTTCTTGGTGGTGATAATAGGGACCATTACTTTCTTGGGGCGTCTTTTCTAAGCTTTGCATATTGTTGCTAATCGTATTATTACTGCCCAAGAGGATTTTGTCTGTTTTTATTATGTTTTCTAGGTTGGATAGACTTGCGTTTGAAGAGGTCAATAAATTAGCGAAAGCACCGATTTCTTCGGTCATCCTCTTTTTGGAGGGCGATGGCAGATCGGTACGCTCAGATCGCCATCCGTTTCCACTCTCTGATATCGCTGTGTTGTTAGAAGATGCAGAAGGTGAGAAGGCTTCTTTAGAATACTTGTTGGTATCTTCAGATGTAATGCTTCGAGGACTGTCCACAAGCATTTGCTTCACTTCTTTAGATGTTGTAACTGCCTGCCGTTTCCTTTTGCGACCAAGCTTGCTCACCAAATCTGCTCCATGTGCATCAATAAACTTTTCAATCTTTGTTCGGATAGAGTTATTCATTGACTGCAGTTTTCTTGATGACTTGATCTCTCGGTCAACAATATGGTGTGTGATCTTTTGGAGGTACACAAGAGGTGAATAACGCTGTTTATACTTTTTCTGAGGTGTCTATATACCTTTCTAGCAAGCTCTTTGAACATGTGTTTGTCGTCATTCCATAACTCCTTTGGCTTTGAGCTGAGGTGTTTGATCACAATCTTTCCAATTGCTTTTTTCAGATCATTTTCGCTCAACGTGTTTGATGTATCTATCGACCCTCTTCTGCTCAAAGACATAGGCATCTGAGAACCTCTAGTGTCTGTATCGCTAACTGAAGGCATCATTGTACTCTCGTTTTTAATATAATCTATTTTTTTCTTTTCAGTGGTTTTTTCTACCGAGCATTCAAGATCCGCCTGGTGTGTTCCGTCTATTGTACTAGGCTTTTCTTCAGGAAAGTTCCACTGTGTTTTACCCGTAATCCGGTGATAATAATAGATAGCCCCGTTTTCAGCATGGGCAAACTTCCAGTTTATCGGTAGCTTTTTTAGTAATGACGAAGCCGACACAATGGATGATGAATCAATGCTGTGGTTGTCGTTAGACTGAACAAGCGACTCATTGGATTTTACTCGGTTGTGAGAACTGTAGGATCCAACATTCTGTAGAGCTGCCTGGTCCATTTCGAGTGCAATACTGGAGTGTCGACTGTTGAACAAATAGGATCTAGGGGACCTTCCATATCCATAAAATCCATTTCTAATACAAGCATCGATCATAGCACGAGGCGCTGTAGGAACTACGGATCGAGGTGGGTATTCTATCTTCCACTGTATTTCGCTCGTATCAACATCCATTGAAAGATACTCAAAATAGTCATCATCTGGATCAAAAAACTCTCTCGATGAATCCAACTGGGCTGATCTGTGAGGCTCAATATAATTGTCTTGTTCTTCAACAGCATCATTCACAGCTGGCTGGTTTTCGTATACCTGGGGTTGCTCTGCTACCTAAAGGCGGGACGATAAGAAACATGTATTGACGCTTTGTTTGTAATACATACATTTCTTTTGGGGATTCTATACACACTTTTGAGCTGCTCCCAGTTACTAAGGATTTGTTGTGCTAAGCCGCTAATGTTTTCGTCCTCATCATCACCAAATTTTCCAACAACCTCAAACATCTTACAATCCTCTAAGCCGTTTCTGTTAGAAAGTGGTAGTTGAACCAAGACATGAAGTACTCTAGCCAAAATTTCGCTATCGTTTTTCCATTCCCCCAGCCAAAATTTTAGCATTTTTAGTCCGTGAAGGCGAATGAACCTTCGAAAAATCTCCTTTCCAAGCGAACTGTCTTTATCTGTCAACTCCAAACGGTGAAGTAGCCTCATTACAAGATGCGATTTTCCAACAGAGTCCAGCATGCGCTTTACAAACGATTTGACTTCGTCTGGATGTTGTAATGGTAGTGAGTCCTTTCTGCGATTCATTTTTCGTAGCATTCGTTTTTGTGTAAGCGTTACTGCTTCTTCTATATCCGAACCGCTTTGCTTTCTATCATCGTCATCATCGTCGTCGTCATCCTCATTTGGGGATGATCTATTGTTGGATGTCAATTTTTCTCTTGAGGAATTGTTGCTTTTGGAGGACCCGCCAATAAAGCCTTTACACACTGACTCCCCACAGTAACACACTTGTGCTTGAGCCCTGAGAAAAGAAAATAAATAAACGGTCTGAAAAGCTGATTGATGTTTTACTGTATTTACCCGTATCGTTCAAACTTATAGTCAAAAGTCAACTCTTCCCCTGCTTTTACAAATCTGTTGGTAAATATACCGATCCTCATGTGTTTGCCAACTACCCATTTCTGGGTTACACAATTCGGATTGCAAGAATGGTTGATAAATCGAGCCAGGTAGCCTTTTTTTGTTGCATCAATGATCTAAACAAGGCAAATATGTATTCTATTAGGTGTCGATTTATATATATGTGGATGTAATTTCAGTTTACCTCGTCTGTTTTAAGGGTCATAAAATAATAATGTTCCAATCCAGATGTCTCATATTCTTTTGTTCTCCTAATGAACTCCTGATTTGGGATCACTTCACCAATGTATTCCATAATGAATGCATTTCTAGCAAAATCTATCAATTACAACTTCTCGGGAATTTTTTTTTCATAAAAAATAGGTTCTCTCTTTACGATGGTAGATCTGTCAATGCTCGTAGCCCAAAGCCTTTCTTTTCTGTCCGAATGACATCCACTCGAGCATATTGTCTCAGCTGAAATCTTCTATTACGGCAGTATCGACCACAGGAGCAATCTTCTACTGTACACTCCATAAACATCATTCTATTGATACAATTATTGTCGTCGCCACAGGCTGCGTCTGGGTCGTCAACTTCTGGTAGGTATTTGCATTCACATGGCATCGATTCCTCAGCAATTGATTTCCCCGTAGCAGATCCACAGTAGATGTTTTCGGCAATGTTGATGTAAGTCTCCATGGCATCCGCTGTTGCAGAAGGTAGTTGTGATTCATCCTCTGATGCATTCTCAACCTCAATTGTCCGGGAACCTTCAAAGTTTCTATTACTTTGCCCTTGTAAAGATCGATGCATTTCTGCCATTGACGATTCCAACGATAATTTACTAAAAACTACTGGGTCCATCTCATTCTGTGACGTATTTTGCTCTGAGGCCGCATTGTATTTACTTGATAGGAATTTAGACGTCTCTATTGTAATGGGGTTGAGATCACAATTCAAATTCATGTTTGAATAGTAAAAAAAAGAAAAAAAAGGAAAAATAAAAAAAAGAAAAATAAAAAAAAAAAATATATGTATAAAAAAAACGACCATGGTTATTTTTTTTACCTGTGGAATAACTCAAGTCATTTGTTTCAGTGCTGAAATCCAATAGCTCTAATGACCTAAAAGATTTTGTGCATGTGCGTTTTAGATAAAAGACTGTGGTACTGATTTATACGAACCCTATATCAGCACTATACATACTGATAGATTTCAGCAATTGAGCGTAACTCCTTGTTCGGTATATTTACTAAATGTGGAATGAGGGTCTTTTCTTTTGAATATAAATAGATGTACGTACACTCGTAAAATTAATACGAGGAAAAAAAGGGTTATCTGAAGCACTGTTTGTTTAACGCTATCAGAGCATTTATAAGCCACACCTCTATGAGTAGTACACAGTTTGCATAAGGGACATATATTGATTGGACGACTTTAAACGCAATTTTTTATTCGATGTAAGCTAAGAGTACTACCTATACGGTTGCCAACTGTTTCTCTTTTGTTGTCAAAAGGTCAACAATAAAAGCGGATTTTGTTACCTTCCTATTAAACATCGTGCCTATAAGCGCTTGGTAACAATAGGTGCCATAAAAGCATTGTTTTTATATTCGAATGGGTACTAAGGTGTCGTTTTGCACGCATATATATACAGTATCAATTATCTCACTTTTAGATAGCAGTCCTAGTACAACTATACACCTGCTAGTAAGATATTGCTTTAATTTCTTTTCTAGGACAACTCTCCAAGTACCTGAGTCTCAATAACTAATGACATTAAAAACCAATGGGCTCTCAAAAGGCTAGGTTATACCTCCGGTCAAACTTTCAAGACTATTGACGTCAGTTATTTAGTCATAATAATAATTGAGATTCCGTGCCTTGTCTGCTGGTCATTCATAAAGGTGTTTGCTCACTCCAAGTTTAAAACCAGAGGTGCTGGCGCTTCAATCATAGAACCAACAGAGCCACGCACTAATGCAAAAATATTTACCCGTAACACAAATCTTTTTTCTTTGCAGAGGGCTACACTAAAACTCTGTTCAAATTTAGTATCAGAGTCAGGCATTTAAACCAAAAGACATGTAAGCTTTTATAGCAATTATTTCATGATTAATTTTAACTGTAGCGACAAGATAAAGATCAATCTAAAAAGCAAACTTGTTGGCTGCCTTTGTTAGAAAGTGGTCTAAGATTCAATTATAACGGTGACGAAAGTATACAAAAAACAATATACAAAGCTTTTGAGAAGTCGCCAATAGTGTGCGATTCTGGAAAGAGAACAGCTCTAAATCACCTGAAAACTTTATAAGTGCTCAAAAGCTATATAAAAAAACACCAATTTACCAACGCTTAACCAAAATAAAAGTTGCAGTTCTTTGAACAAATAAAGTCTTCATTTGCTATTTAACTGCAGGTTATACCAATTGGTATAGCATGGCATCAATAACTTAGTAATTTTAAATATCCTTCTTGGTCGTTCCAAGTATTCGATCTTCATAGAGAGATAAACTTAATGTTTCTGTCTTATTGCATCTAAGGCTATATAGTTCAGTAATTGAACCGTATACGCCTGTTACTTATTTAATATTCACCATATACTTCTGAAACAAAAAGCGATATTTTTTTACCTGATATCACTCTATTCTTATCAATCAAACTTACAAACAGAATATCGTCTGATAAACAACCAGTGCTCCCTAAAATACATGCATTATGATCATCAGTTGAAATACACATCCTGTCACTAACTGACTTCTCATAGTCTAGTCCTGGCTTTCACTCGAGGCCATATGTTTTGCTAGCAGTTTATAGTATTAATTTTTCAAAAGGAAAGGCACACGGTTGGAACCAATCATATTGTAGCTTTTTATAATTTTAATACGCAGCAGCTGAAGATACATCTCTTTCAGATATAAAAAAAAATTAATAATGCCAATCGGTGCAGTTGTCAGACAAGTAGCAGCAGACTCTATAAAAACAACAGCAGCTAGTTCGAGATTACGTTTGAGAAAAGCAGCATTGACTCTTGTATGTGTTTCGTTTTTCTCTCTCTTTTTTTTTTTTACTTCGTTTATAACATTAGACTAACCACCCCCTGGTAGACACCTGCTGCTATCAGCCGTTTGAAGAATCTAACGGACGGTCCCACACCAAAGTTTTTGAGAGTAGGCGTTAGACAAAAAGGCTGCTCTGGAAACTCATACACTTTGGAATTCACTGATTCAAAAGGCAAATTCGACGAGATTGTCAAACAAGAAGGTAGCGTGCGACTTTTTTTTTTTTTTTGGTAAAATGAACTAAACAACATGTAGGCGTAACTGTGCTTGTGGATTCAAAAGCACTAATTACTGTTTTGGGATCCGAAATGGATTTTGTACAGGACAAACTGTCAGAACATTTTGTTTTCAACAACCCCAACGTCAAGGGGACTTGTGGCTGTGGTGAATCCTTTGCAGTCAACTAGATATCATTTACTTCTCCATTCCACTCACCCCCTTCTTATTGTAATATAACATTAGATTTGTAATAATAAAATCATTAAACCAAATATAAAGAAACAAGCAAAATACAGTATAAAGTTTTTTTTTATTAATTCATCCAAAATAAACGAAGGTCTATCTTATCTTCCAACATTTATAAGACTGTATAAAGCAGAAAAAACAAGGTTGTCAAGAACGGCATACCACCATTTGCAATTGATGATGCACTGGAGTTAACTTGTGAAGTAGAAGAAGGCTCTGCAGTACTCGTTATTGAGAGCGTAGATGTACTAGTAGTGGATATGGTTGTGGATGTATCAGAGGAAGTTGATGTAGATACGGTTTCGGAAGAACTAGGAGTTGCTGACGAAGATATATCTGAAACTGTCACAGATAAACTTGGAGGAGAAGGAGGTGATGGAGGTAGAGGAGGCGAAGGTGTATCAGTCAATTGAGCACTAGTTATAGTGACTAAAGGTATAACTGCTGTAGGTTGTTCAATAGTGGGCGTGTCTTCGTGTTTAGGAGATGTAGCTTGAGCATCAGGAATGTCCTTGTGCTCAGTATGTACGTTAGTAAGAGTAGTATGCTCTTGACTAATAGGTTGAGTATCTGGCTGAATATTTGGTTGAATAGGTTGGACGCTTGGTTGAAATTCTGATAGAATAGGTTTAGCGTTTGCTAGAATAGGCTGTATGTTTGGTTGAACATCCGGTTGGATGGACTGGACGTTTGGTTGAACATCTGGTTGAGTGGACTGGACGTTTGGTTGAACATCCGGTTGAGTGGACTGGACGTTTGGTTGAACACCTAGCTCTATAGGCTGGACATTTGGTTGAGCAACCGAAGAAAGAATAGGCTGGAGAGCTGGCTCTATAAGTGGTTGAATAGAAGTCTCATCTGCAAGATGGCCGCTCACTCTGGATTTTGAGTCAGCGGGCTGTACGGTAGTCTGGACTGATGGTTGTACAGCAGATTCTACAACAGGTTGATCTGCAAAATTTTGGGAAAGCAAATCGGTAGTTTTGTAGTCGCCTAATTGTGAAATAGGCTGGTAGTTGGGGTTATAGATTTCTGGAGCTCGAGAGTCCATTAAATAAGGAATATTAGGGTTTATAGATTGCCCTGTTACATAATCCCATACGTTCTGATAAACAACCGGTATACCATGAGCGCTTTCCATGCATAATATGTAAAAAAACAGAAGAGCGAATTTGTAAAGCTTAAATACAGCAGAAGTATAAAGCATATTTAATGGTAATTTTGGGTACTTTTTTGTTTTATTTTCTCTCGTTTTATACATCTTTTAGGTAATTAATCACAACATATGAAGCCAAGAATTTTTTTACAATATGAAACATTACATTTGGTATACATATAATATGGTGCTTGTTAAAATTACTTGTTATTACTTTTATCACTAGTATCTGGAATTATGCTATCATGAAATAAGTGATATGCTTGATGAAACCAAAATTAGCTCAAACCTTGTTATGGGATCACCGTTTGAATTATATTCAGGTGTCACTTCTACGGTTGGAAGATTTTCACATCTATTGGGATAATATATCAGCCTGATAAATTCCAAGATTCGATATACTACTTCAAAAAAAGTCTAACAAAAGGGCTACACTCTATTGCTTTGAGGTTTGCCTCGCATTGGTACTGGACCATTTCAGAGAGTTTGCAGCCTTCTGGAATAGTGATCTCTTTCTTTTGGAATGTAGATTCTGTCATAATACTTCAAGCAAGTAAAAGAAAGAAAAGCAAAATCAATTTCAAGCTCGTGACTGACAGGCCAGCTTTTTTTTTCTTGCAATTATATTTACTACTACTTTCCCAAACTGATTTTTAGCTATACCAAATCTCTAAAGTACAAAAAAAAAAGCAACTCACACATGCAATATAAGATCTGCTTTTTATTTTTTACTGTTAAAAAAAATTGAAAAATGGGGCGCTCTTTGGATATAGTTCAGCCTTTGGAATGATCTAATAGTTAATTCTTTGGCTGTACGCTTTCCTGAATTTCTCAGGCTTGGTAATTCCAAAGCTTCTACAGTAACAAAGCGCTACAGTTATATAGATTTAAGGAGATCTAAAACTGGTTTTAAGAGCTTTCCTGTAAAACTTTCGTTACACTTGTTAGTTTATTATTGTTCGTTCGTTTGTGCTGTAGTGCAGTAGCAAAAATAAAAGGAAGTTCAATAGTTCTTAAAGATTACTGGTATACCTGATTTGTAGATCACAATACAATAGAAAAGAAAATCGTGCCCTGTCAAATATTTTCAAAGTCAAATTTATTTTATCCCCCTTCTTTTTTTGATCATGTCACAGAAATTTCGCTCATTGTTAGATCTCTGTCGACGTAGAGGCTTTTTGTATCAGTCAGCCGAGATTTATGGAGGTTTAAGAGGGGCTTACGATTATGGGCCATTGGGTGTTGAGCTGAAGAAAAACATTCTCAATTCTTGGTGGCGCCAACATGTTTATTACAGAGACGATGTAGTTGGTCTTGATACTAGCATTATCACGCCTCATCCTGTACTCAAAGCTTCCGGTCATGTGGATGAATTCACCGATTTACTTGTTGACTGTACTCTTACAAAAGAACGCTTTAGACCTGATAAAGCCCCTGAACTCACTTTAGACAAAAGCAAAAACATACCGCTGACTGCACCTAGTAAAGAAACAGCTCAGCTATGGCAAAAAACAATTCAAGAAATATTAGCGCCTGGAATCAAAACGACTGTTCAAGGAAAGACTATCTTATTGCATGTCAAAGAATATATTACATGCAAACCGCTAGAAGGTACTGGAAAAATTGTTTTTGAAATGCAAGACAACTCGGTGTCACCTCTTGAAATCAAATACAATGGATATGTTGAGCCTAACACCAACTCCCCTTTCTTGACAGGAAGCAGACCCTTTAATTTGATGTTCAAGACCTTTCTCGACCCTATTGATCCTATTGATCGTGTTATTCAAACAACACAAGCAAATTCAAGTGATTCAGCAATAGGTGTTCGTCAGGCAGTGGATAATGTGCTCAGACCTTCTACCGTCTATCTTCGTCCTGAAACAGCTCAAGGCGTATTTGTCAACTTTGAGCAGGTGGTTCGCACTATGAAAAAAAATATTCCTTTCGGTATTGCCCAAGTGGGAAAGTCTTTTAGAAACGAAATCCGTCTTGAACACGGTATCTTTAGAACGCCTGAATTCGAACAACTAGAGCTTGAATACTTTGTGAAGCCATGGGAATCTCAGCATTACTTCAAATACTGGCGCGACCAGAGATTCAAATGGTGGTTAGAGCACGCCACAAACCCAGAGAATTTCAGGCAAAGAGACCACGAAGCGAACGAAATGGCGCATTATGCTACTGGCTGTACAGATATTGAGTATTTCTATCCTTGGGGCTGGGGCGAAGTGGAAGGTGTAGCTAATAGAGGAGACTTTGATTTGAGACAACACATGAAAAATACCAACGCTAAATTTGAGATAGAAGATAAGGAGCCTTGCTTGTCTGATGCAGTACAAACTTCAGGAGACTACGACGTATCTCTTGTTCCAACAGAGCCCACACGCTATGTTCCTCATGTAATTGAAAGTTCTTGCGGTCTTAACAGAGCTATGCTGGCCTACCTTTGCGACGCTTTTCATCAGGTGGAGGATGAAAAAGGAAAACCTCCTAGAAATGTGCTTAAGCTGCACCCTCGATTTGCGCCTATTAAATGCGCTGTTATGCCTTTGGTTGGAAAGCCTGAATTTGATCCTTTAACACAAAAAGTGGCAAAATCTCTGCGGCGCAATGGGTGGTATACAGTAGTTGAGTCTCAAAAATTGAGAATTGGTAAACGCTATTATAGACATGACGAGGTTGGCACTCCCTGGTGTGTAACTGTTGACTATCAAAGCCTGGAAGATCAATCGGTCACAGTAAGAGAAAGAGATACTGGTGAACAACATAGAATGCATTGGAAAGAAGTACAGAAATTTGTTGGTGATCGACTTTCAGAAAATCAAGTAGACCTTGAATAATAATAAAAAAAAGCGGACTTTTCTTCTACGCTTTCATGAAATACACAAAAGATAGAAAGCAGCGGCCCTTTTTCATTCTTTTATTAAAGTAGGATGTATTGGCTCAATGGGATCGCCAATCAGCTTTCAATCGACTCAGCCTCAAACAGTGTTAAAAAGGAGAGTGCATGCTTTCCGAAAAACACGAACATTGTGGCTGTTGCACATTCTTTTGACACGTCTTTCTTTATTACTTGTACACAAACTGCAATTTACCTTTGGTCTGTAAAGGTTTGTCTGCATTCCTATTTGTGTTTTCGTATATTAGAGTTTGAAATATATTAAAATAAGTCTACATATTAAGCCAACAACTATACTTTCCTTTGTCGAACGGTCTTTGAACCATGTTGATGAGTTTGGAGAAAATGTCAGTGTGATGTGGAAGTCTGATGCGAGTTACATCACGATACAAGTAAAGGAAATCAAAGAAACGACTGTGCATCATCTAAAAGACATCTTTATCTATTCAAACTATTTCGTGTAGACATCAAAAAATTATTTATTGTTGTATTCAGTATTAGCATACGAACAATGCTCTTTTGAATTCAATTTTCCAACAACTACACATGCTGTTGTGACGGGCCCTGGCGAAGGAAAAGGACCCAAAACTATGCTCCTTAGGTTTAGATTAGCAATTAGAATAGATGCCGGAGTTATCTGGTAAAAGAAAAAGAAGACATATGTTTACTGTAATATAAATCGTTTTACAAGTGGAGCTTCTTTTCATAATACAATGGTTGTTGCTACACATACTCCGCCAGTCATACAACTTATATCCTGGAATCCCCAATACGTTAATGCAGCACAATCTCTTTTGTTGTCAAATTTAGGTATCTTAGAGAACGATGAAACAGGTAAGTCAAAAAGAATTTACTTTGGAAACAAGTGGTGGATTTTGATAAAATTCGGTTTAGAACGTCTGCAATCCATACACTATAACGAAACGAACAGAATTCACGTGTGGGCTTCAAATGAGGGAAGAGCCTATTTCATTCAAAATGAAACTAGTGATGGAAACGACCACGATAAGCAAAATAAAGCACCTGTCAAACCAAAATGGACAGGAATGTGTTTTTATGGAAGCAGAGAAACTGGGATAGAAAATGGGGCAACCTGTGTAGCAATCAATACCAACTTTTCGTTGATTGCTGTTGGAACCACAAACGGAACAGTTTTTGTCTATTCTGTACAGAGCTCCAATTCACCACCTGTTTTTTCGCATAAACTGCAACTGACTACATGGAGAAAGAGCGTTGGCCCAGTGAGTGATTTGTGCTGGACTTCTGACGGATATGCTATTGCAGTTGGATACAAAGAAAGTGGGATTTCAACCTGGAGTGTGTATGGAAATATACTGTTTGCTTCCAACGAATCAGACGAGCTGTTTAATGAAGAAAAGTAAGGTTTCATTTACTCGTCAAAAACTGAACTTGATGTTAATGCAAATATAGCTTAAAAGATGTTTATATGAGGGGAACTCAGCGCTTGGTATATTTAGCAAACAATCAAACGTTAAATCATTGAGCTTATTATTTCTTCTATCAGTTTTGGGGACCTGGAGACCACTATTTGTTTACCTTATCAAAAGATAAAATAGACATAAGAAGGTCTAGTTTATATGTTCTTCCTTTTGTCAAATCAACTCTTACTTCATATTTGCACTCTGTAAGTTCCTATATCTATTCAAAGCCAGAGTAAAGCTAAGATTTGGTTTAGGATAACGCTAAAAAAGGAATGCTTCAAACGGATGATAGAATACTGCTGTATAATAACAGTGGTAATTATCAGGAAAATAATACGGCAATTGATCCAGCAGCAGTTGCTTGGACGCATATCCAGGCAAATATCATTTCTTCTTTTACTGTGTAAAGCAAGTTTATCACTAATACAATAATGCAATTGATAGTACCCTCTTTTATATATAGCAGAAAACTGGCCAATTCAGTACTCTTCTATCAGCTCAGATGGAAATTATATTGCCGTAAGCGGAAAAAGAGGATTTGCTCACTACAATACGGTTTCAAATCGATGGAAACTATTTGGTAATCAGCAGCAAGAACAAAGTTTTGTAATCAGGGGCGGTATGGTTTGGTATAAAACCATACTTGTTGTTTCTTGTGAAAATGTTTTGCAAAAAAAATTTGAAGTAAATTGATTTACAAATACTAATTCATAGTTACTCAATTTCAGCTTGATAGATACGATTGTATTCCCGTGACAGCAATCTGGATCACTCATATGTCCTATACACGGAAACTCTTTTGGATATGCCTCTTTATATGACTTTGTGCGGTCAATTCTTGCTAGTTTATACATCAGACAATGTTCTCAATATATACAGTATAGTTTTAAACAACTCTACTTTGATAAAAAAACAGGCAGGATTTTCTGGATTAGAGATAGTAAGAAGAATATCATTAGATGGAATTGTTACAAGCCCGATCAAGGTGCGAAGTGTTAGCCTATTTCACGTATACAAAGGAGACCAGTTGAAATCTATTGAAGATATGCTATCTTCTAATATTCTTCTATTGGTGGGTGGGAAGCTGGTGATGCTTTATTTAAATGTAAAACTGTCATAAGTATTGTAAATATTTTTTGGTTGTTTACTAATGTTGTTTTTAGGATAAAATGCATGATTCAGCCGCGAATTGCGAGTCTTCGAATCCGTATGAGATACATATTATTGCCAATAATGCTGAATATTACTGGATTGGGGAAAGATGCGTAGAAAACTTACAAACGTCACTATGGGTCATGAACGGGGGCGGTTTGAAAGTTTTCACAAATTTTTTACTGCCCGAGGAATATGATGCGAATAGCCACACTTATTCCGAAAGTGAGCCGACAACACCCACTACGCCTGGATGGTTGTCACCGAGACAAGATACTGGACGACCCTTTTCGTTAAGCTATCAAATAGAGCATGAAGCTAGCTATACGTCTTTAGTAAGAGCTCGTTCAAGCTGGAAGATTGATAGCTTCGACAATCTAAGCAAGGAAGCAGTTCACATACCGCTTGACTTTTATCCAATATGTAATTACAGTATATCCCAATAGTTTACTGATACTTTTTTTGTTAGCCGTGTTGATAGGAAGGGGTATCATAGTTGGTATTGAGCAAAGTATATCATTTAATACTTCTCTTGGAATTACACTGTTTAAAATGAGCCCAAAAGTACACACGCATACATTTTTCATGAACTGTATACGATTTTTTGTTTATAATTTATTTACACTCGCTTGAAAGATGCATTTATTTTTGCATCATATCTTTAGACACTTACTGCAAGACGATTTGGAACAAGATGCTGTAACGTTTGCTAGAGCTTACGAGAAATATGTATATTTTGGCCATGCACTAGAAATTTTGCTCCATACTGTTTTGGAAGAAGAAGCTGGGCAAGATCTAAAAGAAGGTAAAAATATACAGAACGCAAATAAGTAAAAAAAAAAAAAAAAAAAAAAAAAAAACTGACAAGGTGTTGGTAAAGACGCTATTTTGCCTTTTGTTATTAGATTTTTAGATCAATTTAGACATGCACTTGATGTGATTGTAAGCTGTGCTAGAAAAACTGAAGTGGCATTGTGGGGCCACTTGTTCTCTGTTGTTGGAAAGCCGAAAGATTTGTTTGAGGTATTGATTGTAAAATAGAGCTATTAATTGAGCGCGCTATAGATTTGCTTAGATGAAGGTCGATTGCACACTGCAACATCTTATTTAATTATTTTACAAACAATGCAGCCACTGGCTGTTGCTGGAAAGGTAACTCTTTCAACATACAATAGAAGTATTAAGGACGTATAGGATACAATGCGTCTGTTACACAGGGCATTAGATGAAAACAATTATGAGCTGTGTAAAGAGCTAGTTAGGTTTCTAAGCTCTATTGATAGTAAGGGTTTTCTTTTGATTTTAAGAAAAAAAAAGTCATTCTAATAATTATCTCAAGATACAGGAAATACCTTACATGAGGCACTACAAATGATAAAAACGCGTATAGAAACAAACAGCTCAGTGCCCTCGAGCGCTCACGATAGTCAAATGGATAGAGTTGTTCAAAATATGCACAATCTTTAAATATACCCCCACTTCTCTTTTTGTTTTTGGCACCATATCATATAAAAAAAGGTTAACTATAGTGCAAATATACCAAGCGGTTTTCATTTAGATTTCAGCGGTTTAAATTGGATTTTTTTTACTTTTCCTTTTTTTTTTTTTTTTCTAAAAAGAATTGCAAGTATGTATAACCCACTGCTTTCCAAAGCAACTGCATTTTTACCTTCAGTTGAGAAGCACTGCTTTTTTTTTTTCGTGAAATTCAAAGTCTGGCGGAAAAAATACCTTTGATTGTACACTTCAAATCAAAAATCGGTTTTCTACTCTTTGTCCATGGCAAAGAGAAACTTGGAGAACGATAGGAAAAAAAAAGTTCAATGTTTTTTTTTTCTTTTCTCTTCTTTTTACCTCACATAGTTTGATCACGTGTATTTAATATGACACTTGCTATTGATCCAGACACCAACGACTGTCCACTATGCATGGAAGAATTAGATGTACTAGAAAAACATTTCAAACCCTGTACTTGCGGATACCAGGTCAGTCCTCATTTATTATCCTAAAAAATGTTTTTAACTGCGATGATCAGATCTGTCGGTTTTGTTGGCATCATATCAAATCAAATTTAAACGGTCGATGTCCTGGTTGTAGAAGACTTTATAGTGAACAGCATATTAGGTTTGTCCCTATCAGCGAGGAATTGATAAAAGAAATTGAGAAAGATGAAGGCGTGAAGGTTCGTATGGCAGGAGAGCCGTCCAAACAACAATTGTCAGCTTTAAGGGTTATTCAGAGAAATGTAGTACATGTCATAAATATGAGTTTAAAGCACGCTGATGTGAATGTAAATGAAACTTTACTTTGTAATTGACAAAAGACTAAACAAAAAAGCTGCTTTACTGTCGAATTAGAACGAAATGCTCAGAAAATTTGGTAAAATTGAGAAGCTAGTCATTACCAAACCTCCTTCGATAGGAGCTGGCTTTTACTTGACTTTTGCTAAAGAAGCAGATGCAAATAGAGCAAGAGAAGAATTGAACGGAATGAAACTCGAGGGGGAGACGATTAGGTAAGATACAACACAAAAGGCGACAAATATTTACATGTAACATAGAACCTTTTTTGGAACTACTAAATATTGCACACACTTTATCAACAAAACAAAATGTCCCATCAAAGAATGTTTATTTTTACATGAACTTGTGGCTGATAAGCCAAAAACAGCACCTACCGGGTAAGTAAAAAGAGAGGTAGTGAAAAAGTAGAAGAAAAGAGTGTTTTTATAGAAATTATATAGAAAGCAAAAAGCCATCCCCTCTTATGCGATTAAGATAAGTGAGGCTCTAAAAGCTACGAGTTTCTTAAGATCAGATATTCCCTCTTCTCAAACATGGCCATCTTTACCGTCGACAAGCTTTCAAGAGTTTAGAGAATTTTCTGCTAGTATCCGAGCCGAAAACAGCTCACCCAAGACTACAAAACCTTCTGGCAATAAAAAAACACAGAAAAAACGAATGAAGCCACTTATAATAGAAAAAACAGAAGATCCACATCTTCCCTCAACAGTCTCCTGGGCTAGACCACAGTCTGCTACGATAGTGAATGTTGCCGTACCTTCTGATACGGCAGTTTCTTCATCCAGGGGCAACCATTCAGTATCGGAGTCAAAGTACAAGAGTAAAAAAAAAACATCCAAGACAAAAACAGCCCGTCTTGAGGAGCTGAAGGAGTCAAAACAAGAAGAAAGAAAGGCTTTGGCTGTATTAAAAACAGAGCCCTTTTCTTTGAAGAAAAACGTACCCAAAACAAACGTGAGACAAAGTCAAAAAGTAAGAGCAGGTTTGGATAATGAAACCAACCAAAAAAAAGAAACAGCGCAGGCCGAAATAAAGCAACCATGCCTGCCTGAAGCAGAAGAGCAGTGTCCGCCTGAAGAAAAGGAAGAGCAACTACCTGAAAAAGAAGAAGAAGAGCGCCTATCTGAAGAAAAGGAACAGCGTCTGCCTGAAGAAAAGGAAGGATTAGAGATAAAAGAATCAGATGGATCTGACTCGCTAAACACTTTAGATTCTCTCAAAAGTATCATTAAAGTATGTGATCCCCAGATGCCAGCACAAAAGCTTTGGGCAGACAAAGTTACAAATGAGACCGACAGTATATTTGTCAAAGAGACACATCCAGAAAACTTTTCTTTAGACAGAGCAAGCCAGCCCACTTCTATCGAACCTGCCAAAACCACCTTTAGGCTCTCTAGCCATCTACTGCATCTTCGACAGAAGGCAGAACATCAAACTGAAGATCAGTCAATAGCATTTGGCAGTAATACTTCCAAATGGTCAGTTGACCGAAACTTTGATCCTTTTGGCGAAAACAATCATTTTTTGAAGAGCGCCCAGGAGTCTAATGGTTTTCAGAGCAATACGCCCAGAAAAGAGTTCTATCGCGATTTTTTTCAACCCAGCTTGACAATTCCTGCTAACCCCCCAAACCAGGGTTTATCTGGAGCCCGCTCGTTAGGGTCTTTTCCAGTACCGAACGACTGGGGCTTTTTGGAACCTTCCATCGGTAGTTATCCTGATCTATCGTTCATGTATTCAGAAGAGCCAAAGTATTCTACTGACAGCCCCTATGGGAATACGAGTTACTTTGGTGGCCCTTACCCTCCGCAAATTGAGGAGTCTGTCAGACAACGACCAGGCTTCTATTCAAATTACGGTCCAGAAGAGTATTCGTTACAGACCGGTGCTTATTTGGGTAGAAATTGGTTACAGCCTGTCGAGAACAGATATTCTCACCCTCTGGGTCAATATCAATCCGATTATCGGATGACAAACAATCAAGCGATATCCAAAGAATTTTACCCACACTATAGGTATGAAAGAATGGCGGACACAGGTAAGAGATAAGATCGATAAAATTAAAAAAAAAAAAAAAAAAAAAAAGCTTTTACAATCTTATCCATCGTACTTATACACACACACACACATATATATATATATATATATATACCTCCTTACTTTGTTTTTATATTAACCTTTTGTCTATTTGCAAACTACAAATCATCAGATGTCTGTTTTCAAAGAAAAGTACCTGTTTATCACCATGAGAGAGGATACACATTTGTAAACGGAGCTTGGTTTCCTTCTCAACAAGTCATGTTTCAGTCGCCGTTTGTGTCTCAACGTCCAAATGCCTACCGACCTCCAAGAGTTTATCAAGAAGATGAATATCGAAATATGAAATCTATGCATCTTGGATAAATATTTTAATGCAAAAAATGTGAAAATTGTTTATTAAGCATACAAAAAAAGAATAATAATAATAACATAAATAAAATAATAAAAAAAAAAAAAAAGATTAAAAGTACAGGGGAATAAGATCGACATGTTCTTGTGTTCCCTCTATAGAACCAAAAGAAAGAAAGATGAAAAGGAATTTTTCTTCATTTTAAGAACAGTCCGTCTGTATAGAATCTAGATAGATTCCATCGTGATAGCCATGATCTTACTGTAGGTAGGCAAGGACCAAAACAAGTAGAAAAATAAAAGCAGGAACAATTGTAGTTCTTGGAGTAAAAAGCGAAATGATAAAATAAGTAAACAGGCAAAAGTACGAGTACAAGTGAGAAAACAAATAAAAATAACAATACTAATAAAAAGGAGACAAAATTTTTTAATTGAATTGTTTAATTCCTCTCTTTCAACAAGCATTGTGAACTTGAAATAAAGGGGAAGCGGAAGGGAATAGTTTTCGAGTAGGAATGTGGCAGATAAGGTTATTCTAGGCAAACCTAGATTTTTTCCTGACTGTTGACACTATAAGAAAATGCTACAGATTAGGGAGGGAGTACATGAAGTAATAATGGCTTTCTTTATTTACTAAATTATGCAGAGAAATGGGATGCAATATATGCTCCAATAAGAAAAAATACCTTATGCACCTCTTTGTTGAATATCTAGAATTCAAACAGGAAAAAAAGACTTATATGTATATATAAGTATATATGTATACATATATGTATGTGTGCGTATAAATACATACATACGTACAGCTGTATCTATCTATCTATCTATATATATATATATATATACCTACGTTATCGTACGTCTCATTCTTTTTCATCTTTTTTTTTTCTTTCTCTTTTCTTGCTGTCAATCTCTCTATTTCTGTCCAGTTCATTTTTTTTTTAAAAAGGAAGTCTTAATATGCTATCTTATCTAGAGAATAATAATGGAGTGTATCACACGGAGCAGTCCAAGCTATACAATTCAATTGTGCCACCATATTATCATTCCATCTATCAACAAAACATGGCCGTGTCACCCCCGCTGACGCCCATTATGCCCTTTTACTACTACCCTCAACCACCCATCAAGAAGAAAAAGTCATCCCAGCAACAGCATAAACACGTATGTGACTACCAGCAATGTCAATGGAGTTTCAAAAGATTTGAACATCTCAAAAGACACATGTTGGTGCATACAGGAGAACGTCCGTTTGCTTGCGAGCACCCTGGATGTACAAAGACTTTTGGTAGATCAGATAATCTGCGGGCACATTATCGCACGCACTACAACAAAAAACAAAGAAAGCCCAAAAGACAACATATTCTGGCGACAGAACCTTTTACAGGCGAGATGATTTAAACCTCCTTTTTATCTTCTTTTTCTGTCTCCCCCACCGTTCGTTTCAATTTCCGATAGACTCTGTAGGAAGTGAACACATCCTCTATTTTTTTTTTTCTGCTTGTAAATAAAATCATACGAAAATAATAATAAAATACAAAACAAAAATACATGAAGAATCGCTAATAGTACAAACACATGGAAATATATTTATATCTATCTATGTGTGTGTGTGTGTTTGTGTGTGTGTGTGTGTGTGTGTGTGTGTGTAAATACAGATAAATATATATATAATTGTACGTGTCATGTACATATCGATGATAAAGGCCCTATTGACTTGATTTTAATTTTTTCTAGATGTGCATTTTAAAAGTTGGTTGGACTTTACTTGTTTTTTTGGGGGGAATACAAGCTCAAAATGAGGGAGATACGATTGCATAATCACCCTTGGGGACATCCCCCAATCACCGCTTAAAAAAAGACTTTGGGGATGAAAAAGAGGGAATAAGAGTTTAAAAGTGTGTGTATAGAGAGATGGATAGATAGATGTGGTGTGTGGCATATAAGACCGAGGGGACGTAGCCCAAACGAGTTTTTTCACCTCGGCGACGCGCCTTTTATGGAAAGCTTTAAAACTCCAAGTCACAGTGGGCCGCGATCAAATTAGAAACTTGTTGTATATATTTATAACACTTTCTATTTTCTTTTTTGTTTTTTTATACTCTTTTTTTTTTTTTTTTTTTTTTTTTTTTTTTGTTGTTGTAAATAATAGTCTTTTGAATTCATTATGTCTGCCAAACCTATTAGAGAATATGATGGTAAGCTTTTGTTGGCTTATCATCTTTTACGTGCACCCATCACCCTTGATGGACCCAGCTTGTTCACACCTGCAGCCACCAAGTTGGCCCATGTGAATGTCAATACTGCCTTGAAGAACGGTCCTGCTGGTCAGTTTGAGGCTGATTTGAAGCAACAGCTTGACACGCTTGAGCAAACCCATCCTTGGTTGTTGACAGATAAACTGGTAGCCAAGCCAGACCAACTGATCAAGCGTCGAGGCAAGCACGGTTTGTTGGCCTTGAACAAGGATTGGGCCGAAGCCCGTCGGTGGATTGAAGAGCGTGCGGGAAAGGAAATTCAGGTAAAACAAAAGATAACGCTCTTGATTGACAAACGTATTTAAAATAGATTGAAAGAACGACGGGCGTGTTGAAAACGTTCTTGGTTGAGCCATTTGCTCCGCACCCTGCCAATACCGAATACTATGTCTGTATCAACTCCGTCCGTGAAGGCGACTATATTCTCTTTACTCATGAGGGTGGTATCGAGGTAGGCGATGTGGACGCCAAAGCCTATAAGCTTTTGGTGCCTGTCAATGCAGAGTTCCCCAACAGCCAGAAGATCAAGGAATCTCTTTTGGAAAACGTACCTGAATTCAAGCACGATGTCTTGGTAGACTTCATCCAACGCCTCTATGCTGTCTATATCGACCTTCACTTTACCTATCTGGAAATCAATCCGTTGGTGGTCACAGACCCTGTCGAAGGCCAAACACCTCAAGTCATGTACCTCGATCTGGCTGCAAAGCTGGATCAGACCGCTGAATTCGAGTCTGGTCCCAAATGGGCTATTGCTCGTGCGCCTCAACACAGCGGAAGCAGTCTACAGTCCGTAGATCAAGGCCCTCCCATGGAATTTCCTGCGCCTTTCGGGCGTGAGCTGACCCGTGAAGAGGCGTATATTCAAGAATTGGACGGCAAGACCGGTGCTTCTCTCAAGTTGACTGTACTGAACCGTGAGGGCCGTGTGTGGACAATGGTAGCTGGTGGTGGTGCCTCTGTGGTCTACTCGGATGCGATTGCTGCTCTAGGGTATGCCAACGAGCTCGCCAATTATGGTGAATATTCTGGTGCTCCTACCGAGACTCAAACCTACGAGTATGCAAAGACTATCCTTGACTTGATGACGCGCGGCGATGCCCACGCCCAAGGCAAGATCTTGTTTATCGGTGGCGGTATTGCCAACTTTACAAACGTTGCCACAACCTTCAAGGGTATCATTCGCGCTCTGACTGAATTCAAACAGCCTTTGATTAACCATAAGGTACGCATCTTTATCCGCCGTGGAGGTCCCAACTACCAAGAAGGGCTTCGCGCCATGCGTCAATTGGGCGAGACGTTGGGTGTGGAAATCCAAGTGTTTGGACCAGAGACCCATATCACAGAAATTGTGCCCTTGGCCCTGACAGGCAAGACAAGCGATGTGACCGCCATCAAACCTGAGGTAGGCTCCGGCAATTTATTCCAAGACCAGATCTTCTCTACCTCAGGCACCAGCACACCCAAGTTGACGATTGTCGAGGATAACGCCACGCCCAAGAACCCCGGCGACCGTATGACTTACTTTGAGACCCAGGATGAAGAAAGAGCTGAGTGGTATCGTCCCTTTACGTCCAAGACGCGTGCCTTTGTGTATGGCATGCAACCGCGTGCTGTACAGGGCATGTTAGACTTTGACTTTATGTGTAAGCGCGAACGTCCCTCGGTGGCGGCTATGGTCTATCCCTTTGGTGGATCCCATGTGCAAAAGTTCTACTGGGGTACGCAAGAAACCCTGGTGCCGGTGTTTACCTCACTCAAGGAAGCGGTAGAAAAGTTCCCTGAGGTGGATGTCGTCGTCAACTTTGCCTCTTGTCGATCCGTGTTTGACTCAACACGCGAGATCCTGAGCTATGCAGAGCATATCAAGACAATTGCCATTATTGCTGAGGGTGTACCCGAACGTCGCGCGCGTCAGTTGTTGCACGAAGCCAATGCCCGTAACGTGCTCGTGATCGGTCCTGCTACGGTGGGTGGCATCAAACCTGGCTGTTTCAAGATCGGTAACACGGGCGGTATGATGGATAACATCGTCTCCTCCAAGCTTTACCGTACCGGCTCTGTGGGCTATGTGTCCAAATCAGGCGGTATGTCCAATGAACTCAACAATATCATTTCCCGTACTACAGACGGTGTCTATGAAGGAGTTGCCATCGGTGGCGATCGCTACCCCGGCTCAAGCTTTATCGAGCATCTCTACCGCTACGAAGCTGACGCGAACTGCAAGATGCTCGTCTTGCTCGGTGAAGTAGGGGGTGTGGAAGAATACAAGGTGATCGAGGCTGTCCGCACCGGTAAGATCACAAAGCCCATCGTCGCCTGGTGTATTGGTACCTGCGCAAAGATGTTTACCACTGACGTCCAATTCGGCCATGCTGGCTCCATGGCCAACTCGGACCTCGAGACAGCAGACGCCAAAAACAACGCCATGCGTCAAGTAGGCATCGTCGTGCCCGACACATTCGAACAAATCCCTGCCGCCCTGGCTTCCACCTACGCCAAGCTCGTCAAGGAAGGCATCATCGTGCCTCGTCCAGAACCTGAAGTGCCCAAGATCCCTATCGATTACTCTTGGGCTCAAGAATTAGGCTTGGTGCGTAAACCTGCTAGCTTTGTCTCTACTATTGTAGACGATCGTGGCCAGGAACTACTGTATGCCGGTATGAGGATCACAGACGTCTTCAAGGAGAATGTCGGTATTGGTGGTGTCCTCTCTCTCTTGTGGTTCAAGCGTCGTTTGCCTGATTACGCCTGCAAGTTTATCGAAATGGTCTTGATGTTGACTGCTGATCATGGACCTGCTGTCTCGGGCGTAAGTTCTAACAGACCTCTTTTTTGAGCATGTTTTTAACATCTTCTAGGCCATGAATACCATCATCACTACCCGTGCTGGTAAAGACCTGATCTCTTCCCTCGTCTCTGGTCTTTTGACTATCGGCGAGCGTTTCGGTGGCGCTCTGGACGGCGCTGCTTCCAGCTTCACGAAGGCTTACGATAGCGGCTTGACTCCGCGTGAGTTTGTGACTTCCATGAGAAAAGCCAACAAGCTGATTCCCGGTATCGGACACAAAATCAAGTCCCGTACCAACCCAGATATGCGGGTCGAACTCGTGAAAGACTATGTCAAGAGCCATTTCCCTGTCACCCCTATTTTGGATTATGCCTTAAAGGTGGAAGAGATCACCACCAGCAAAAAAGACAACTTGATCTTGAACGTCGATGGCTGTATTGCTGTCTCCTTTGTCGATCTCTTGCGCGAATCCGGCGCTTTCAGCCCAGATGAAGCAGAAGAATATATGCGTATCGGTACCCTGAACGGTCTGTTTGTACTCGGAAGATCCTTGGGTTTCATCGGTCACCACTTGGATCAAAAGCGATTGAAACAAGGCCTGTATAGACATCCTTGGGATGATATTTCTTATCTTTTACCCTCATTGAACCCCGAAACATTAGACCCTCGACGTGTCAATGCTCGTGTTAATGTACAACCCAAATAAGCAACATCCCCCTCTTTCATCCTATCACTCTTTCCCCCTTCTCTTTCATCATACTTTTTTTTTTTTTTTTTCCCACTGAACAATAATAAACACGCCTTTTTTCTTCTCTTAAAAAAAAAAAAACGCTTGTCCTACCTTTATTTTGGGACTCTCACGTCTGTGTGCATACATATTGACTATGAGAAGGTAACACACACCCTTGTTTGTTTGAAACAATAGAAATGACAACTAAAACATAACCTTTACAAGAGTAAGAAAAAATGTACAGGAACGGATTTGTTTATTCATTTGCTTTTTTTTTTTTTTTTTTGAATAGAAAAAGACTGAAACCATATAAATGCTATATAATATTTATGTAAAGAGAAGGGCCCATGCTGAGAGAGAATGATAAAGTGCATAAAGAAACGGATATAGAATTTGTTATATACAGAATAGACACACACATACACGCATACACAGATCAGAGGCTAAGTGTGATGAGGGCAATGGTTTTCATGAGAGAATTGAGTAACATCTACACCACACTTTGGACAAAAGTTGTATTCAAAGTGGATAAAGGAAGTGAATTGCATTGTTTGTTGTGTTTTTTTTTTTTTAAAAATAATATTAAATAAAAAAGAAAAAAGGGGATGTTGAAAACCCATTTTTCTTTTATACTTTTTTATTATAAAAAAAAAGGTACCTGAATTTTGTTTATTGGCGTTTCAAGGAGAGATTGAAAAAAGATAAGGTAATAAATCCCAATGCTTAAAACCATATATTATTTGTTTATTAAAGTCCCCCCCCCCTCCGAAAGAAATAAAAACAGGGAATCTTACATATAAAGCGCATTCTACAATATATTTAGTCGAATTTTCTTTGTTATAGTTACCATTATTCTTAATATTAGTCAGTGAATGTATCACAAGGCCATAATAAGCTATAGTGTAGGATTGTCTTTGACTACTAAAAACAAACCTTATTTATCCAAATAAGATAAAAAAAATTAAGAACTGAATTGCAGTTTTTCTTCTTTTGGTTTTTCCTAGTTCAGTTCGAAATAAAATTAAGGGGAGACCAATAAAAAAAGAAAAAAGCTTACGTGCACATACGCGAGTATACACACACACACACACTCTCTCTCTCTCTCTCTGTCTTTCTCTTTCTCATCGCTTTTTTTTTTGTATGCAGTTTAGAATCATAAATAAAAAGTTTGTTTCGTATCCTTTTGTGTTTATTCCCCACTCTTTTCCACGTTTTTCTTATCGTTGCTTATTTTTAAAGAGAGACAGAGTGAGTGAAAAGTCAAACAAGTTCAGTCGAAATTAATTAAAACCAATCACGGTTTAGGCGTTTATACTATTTTGTAAACAGCTGCTATCATCGCTCCCATTTTAACTATTTTTGGGTAAAACGGTTAATTCGAAATAGACTAACGCAAAACAATGTACAGTCAGTTCAAGCAAATCCCAACTACTTGATTATTTTACATTTCATATAGCAAATAGGATCATTGTCATTTTATTTGTAGCAATGAGCCACTCTCTTTTTTTTTATTATTATTATTCTGATTTATCTTTCAGTTGTGAGGAAGATAGAATTCGATCCAGTTTGAAAAAAAAAAAGCTCTCCCCGATAACTTCTTTCAGTTAAAGTAAGGCTATAGATCAAAAAAGAAAAAAGAGAGAATGTTCGTGTATTTTAACAAAAGTAGTAGAAAGTTCACTGTAAAATTCTTACACTGTTTTTTAAAAAAAATTGACCTGCAAAACCAGGAAGGACTGCTGCTTGATTAGGCCGAGGGACACATTGTACTTGAAAACAAGTCTGAATATATCACCGAGCCTAAACCTAGGCAGTATATGGTAATCCATTTATTTTCTATGTCACGCATGGCATGGGACATAAAGATGCAGTAGCTTATTTGAAACACACACAAGAGTAATAACAATTGACATTTGATACAAACGATTCTATCAGAAGACTTGTATACATCATATCTTCTATTGTGTAGATTTTTCTGGACTTTGGCAAGTCTAGTATTTTTTTTAAGGCATAATGTCTTGTATAAAGCTCACAAAAAAAAGCAATGTAGCACTCAAAATTCAAGAGCTTGTATTAGGTCAACAGTCTATTTCCCTAAACAAACGTACCGTATCTATCGATTCCCAAACGAGCTTTTGTAACAGACCTACATTCATCACGGCATATTTTGTTCTACAGTATTTGTATAACGTATACTTACGAAAGAATAGAGAAAACCGCTTTAAAAGATGGTCTGTACAGGCTCGGTACATACATATTTTGTCCCTTCGTCAAGAAAAATAGTATGAAGTCAAGTTCCTTTACAAAAAAAAAAAAAACATCAATAGATACTCCCCTTGCGCTTTTCAAACAGTTTTGGCCAATACACAATCACAAAATGATCAGTACTCATCAACTTTTCAGTATTTAAAAAACCTATGTATTGCACATGATAATAGCACTAAAGTTAGTTGGTACGTCTTGACTCTCTGTGCACTAGTGCACAAAGATCAAACCACCAAGAATAATCGCTGTCATGCAAAATCTACTTTACAAGCTCATCTTATCTTCTGAGGCTTTTAATTCACTATTCTCATTTAAAGAAGCTTATTTTTGTCTATGCCAATTGATATCAAGTGAATCAAATGTAAAGTAGCCAAAAGACCAATTGACTGTAGGAGCGCTTTTTTGAACAAAATAAGAAAAGTGTGTACATACCAACCTCATGCAACTAATAAAATTTAAGCGCTTTTATTCAAAATATGTTTGTACGGGACAAAGTATAGTATACAAGGCTAGTAATGGTATTGTTTTTTTTTTTTTTTTTTTTTCGCCTCTCTTTCTCTCCCCCCCCTTTTTTTTATCAATACATAGAGCCTATGTATATGTATGTATATTCATCTTTTTGTTTATGTCAAGTAGTTTTTTGAACCTGATCTTGACTCTTTAAAAATTGCCTAGAGCGGTTAATACCAGTGTCTTGGAAATTTGACTAAACTCTTTTTTTTTTCCGAGAGCACACACAATTTCCACTAGTTTTTTTATCTAGCGACTAGACTTTGGATGGATACCTTCATTTTTTTTTTTTTTTTGTATACTTCATAACACATAGTCAAACTACACGTTGTAAAGATCTTTGAATACCAAAGGTTTATCAGGAAGAAATTTATTAAGCGACATGGTCTCTTAAAAATGAATTAGGCAGTAGCCGTTTATTCGCAGTGCGGCTAAAGAGAATATATCAAAAAGAAAGTAAAACAATGCACAGCAAAACTTTATATGTTTTTATTCTCTGTAAAATAGCTGTAAACTGTACTATCAAGAGAAATCGAACACATTTTGGAGCAAAATGAAACACTGTAAAAAAAATAAAATAAAATGAAGGCGTTGTTTAAAAGCCTTGTGGTGATTTACTCTAAAGCCAAATTCTTAAAACAATACCTACGCTAAAAAGGTATTATTTTTTTTTCTTGTCGCGCTGGGGGGGTAAACAAGAACTTTTTTTTTTTTTTTTTTCAAGGAGCGGTTCAAGAAACAAAAGGTATTCTCTCTTTCTTTTCTTCTATATACCTTTTCTTTAAGCAAGATGTCTGAAGGTTTTGTATATTAAAAAGTAGTAATAAAAACTGACACTGATTTAGATAATAAATACAAACAAAAACATAATGAAATCAAAAAGCGCATGCGTGAGATAGAAAAAGTAACTATTTGAGCATTTTCAAGCCAAAAAAAAAAAAAAAAAGGGGGAGGGAAGAAGAAACTCAATCTCTAGCTTTAGGCCAATGATCAACTGAATATAAAGCTCCATAAAGCACGTAAGAGCATTCGCCATCTTAAACTAGAAAGAGGGTAATAAAGCAGTGTATATATGGGTATGTACATGTTTTAATCAAAATAAAAACAAGGTTTCTTTTAGATAAAGTAGAAAAGTCAGGTCACCACGCTATTTTGGACGATAACAGTGAACAGTCCGATATCACTTCTGATTTAGAAGACGAAACTGATAGTGTATATACAAGATTCTCTTTTGTATCTTTTTTGGGCTCATTTGCTTTCTTTTCTGTATAGATATTTCAAAAGTATCATCAACCGATCAAAAATCAACGTTCGATGACAACCAAGCAAACACAGCCACGTAAACGTAAAGATCCAAACGCGCCTAAAGGCCCGGGCAATGTCTTTTTCTTGTATTGTCGTATGGAAAGAGATAAAATTAAGGATGAGTGCCAAACAGAAAACCTCGGTGAAGTCACAAGGATTCTAGGTCAAAAATGGAAAGGTTTGACACAGGAAGAAAAGCAGGTAGAATAAAACGATTTCCCTCTTCACAGGTTTCCTGACTCTTTTTCTTTTTATCCAAGAAATACCAAGACTTATATAAACGAGAATTGGAAGAGCATGAAGAGGCAATGAAAGCATATACTTCCAGTAATAGTACGCCTGCTGTTATGGACAGTGCTGCTTCTTCACCTATTCAATCCATAGAGGACCCAATGATCTCAATTCAGCCACAAGAAGACGCTTCAGAAGTAAGTCTACTTGCTGAAGAAAAAGAAACAGTCTATCCTGCTCAGACAGAACCTACCATAATGTCATGGCAGCATACTTAGAAAGCCTCTTTCTTTTGCTTTTGGTTGTATGAATCTTCCCTTTCTTTATCTACATACGTATACATACATACAAACTCATATATACATTTTCTCTTTATTCGTGTCAAAATAAAAAATAAAAAAAAAAAACAGATACTTTCCCTCCCCAACGATAGAGTTGCTCGGATTAAAAGGCCGCATTTAATCTATTTATTTCCTGCCTGAATGGTCGCTTTTTTTTTTTTTTTTTTTTTTTCTACTTTTTGTTATATTAAAATGAGTTTCCTCCGATCTGCTGTCAAAACTGTAAATAGAAGCTATTAGCCTACTTTATGATATAGAAAGAAAAAAAAAAACAATATTGTTGAAACAAATGTGTATTTTAGTCTACTTTCTTAAGACCTACTTTGAACAAACAAACACCTTTGTTTGTTCGTTGGATCTCCACTGAAATGAAGGCTCGTTTAGACAAAGTAAAAAAAAAAAAAAAAAAAACATTACAACTCTTATATATAAAACAAAAACTCATGAATCGCTTGTACCTGTTTTCTTTTTAGGATATCAAGTCTAACGATGTCGTTTTGTTCATGAAGGGTACCCCTGATCTCCCCATGGTAACATCCAATTCACTTTTTTTCACTTTTTTATTGACTTTCTTTTTCTTACAAAGTGTGGTTTCAGTCGTGCCGCTGTTCAAATTATGCAAGTACAAGGTGTTGATTTCGCCAAATTGAACTCATATAACGTACTTGAAGATGCCGAACTAAGAGAATCTATTAAAGAATACTCTGAATGGCCTACTATTCCCCAAATCTACATTAAAGGAGAATTTGTAGGTGGCTGCGATATTCTTTTGAACATGCATCAATCAGGCGATTTGGAAGACCTGTTGGTAAAAGAAGAGATTGTTGCTCCTGAAACAGAAGAAGCCAAATAGATAGAATAACAAAAAGAATTTTGTATTATTATTATTATTATTATTATTTTATGTTCATGTGTGTGTGTGTGTGTGTGTTTAGTTGTTTGTATATACATTCAACCAAAAAAAAAAAAAAAAAAAAAAAACTAGACAGTCTTCATGAAGTCCAACAAAAAGAGAGATAAAGGAATCTGGTTTTTTATACTACATCTTTGTGATTGTCTTTGTCGTGAAATAACGAGAGCGCAAAAAACGGGTTGGCTTGATGCGTTGGGCCTAACCATCTGGGATCAATGCCTATAGATAGAATAAATCTTTATTTGCTTATGTTTTTTTTTTTTTTTGTTACAAAGTAAATACGGCTCTTCTCTGTTAAGATATTGATCTCTGGGAAAACATCAAAACAAAAGCTCAATAAAAAGAATATGTTACCTAAACGGCGCAACTGGGTCCGCAGTGCTCTCTTCTTTACTACTTTTAGCCCTTCTGTTTTGAAACCATATTTGTATTCTTCTTTTGGTTGTATTCAGTTTTAGGGTAATATCCTTATACGCTTCTTGTGAAGGATACTTGTTTTTTGAATACATATATTCTAGATATCTCTTTTCTTTGTTTGTAAATCGCTTCCTTGATTGAACAGGAACTGTAGTAGCTTCAAGATATTTTGAATTGTTACTTTCGTACACTGTTAATATACATGTAAGTATATATAATACTTTTTTTTTTCTCTTTTTTTGTACTTTTGTGGTTACTTAAAACATAAAAGTTCTTTGGTGGCGATTTATATACATACCGTTTCTGATTTATTAAAATTACACGCGCTTGTACCCAGATTCTGGTTCTCGACTCATCAAATATTTATCCTTGAAACAAAACATACAAATCTAGATAGCAAAGTGATGGAAAAATATATACTCTGTCTTTACAACATCGCTAACCTATTTCTTTTTTTTTTTTTTTTCTTTTTTCTTTTTTTGTATCATATAAGAAGCATTCATAGACAACGGACTTTTTTGTAATGTAAATATTATATTTGGCTTTATTTTGTCATTTTAATAGTAAAAAAACGAATTGTTTTATGTTACAGATCAACATAGCAATCCTTTGGACATTATTTTTGATAAATCGCTCCAGCTATACCATTCACCTTTTATGCATTAAGATAGGCCAATAAAATCCGAGTCATTTTTGGATATTGGGTATTCATCCGTATTATTTTGTGTTTGATAGTGTTGCTGTACACATACAAAAAAAGACTGGACGAGCCCATAAAAAGAAAAGTCTTTTTTTTTTTTTATCTCATCAATAAACCAGATCTAAGTCAAAAGCCAGACATACTGATATATGGTAGCCGGATTCTCAGACAATCTAGATTGTCTTTGTTTTTAATCTCGATTTTTTTTTTTCAAGAAAAAAATGATGATTCGTTTTGCATATTAACCTCAATATACTCAAACTACCTTTTGTACTTTTAGTAAATTTTGTATGGTTTAAAAAATTGTTTCTAAAAGAAAGAAGGCGGTAAGGATGACAGATTGATCTCTGATACAGTCCATTAGTAAATTATGGATCCAGTTTTTTCTCAGAACTCCTGCCAGCTTTATTTAGACATTGGTCTTTCTATTTTGGCTGCTTTCAAATAACCTCATGAATGAAATTCGGTGTTACCGTTTTAACAGTGAACGCATGAATTTTTTGGAAGAGACGTAAATGATGGGTTTTAAGGCATTCAAGCATCTGCTTTGTTTTTGAGCTCCTAAAAATTTCCTTGGCTCATTTTCCTGCTTACTTGACTGTCTCCCTTTTTTTTTTTTTTTTTTTTTTTTTTTGCTTGTAGAATATAAATGCATTTTCTTTTTGGCTCATTTGAAAAGCGATAAATGTACATTTATTATGCACTATTTAGAGTTAGAAGCTGGGTACATAAAACAATAAAGAAGAATTGTGCATATGTGTATATGCAAGTGTTTTTTTAGGGGGGAATTGTTAAAAAAGAAACTCAAGCAGTATGATTTTCATTATCGTTCATAATGCGTTAGAACATGAGGCGTGAACCTCTTATTAATAGGTTTTGTGTTATAGATTCAAAAAAGAAGAAGGGAGCTCATAATTTTATAAGGTTTAATTCTTGTTTTAAATAACAAAGTAAAGGACCTAACACAGCTTTAGTAATACTATATGCTTTGCTTACAGGTTCGCTTTTACAACCTATCCCCCCCTTTTTTTTGGTATCTTTTCAGAGGTAGTATTAAGTCATGTCGTTGGCTCCATTTATTGTTCATTTACGTTATTGAATGTACATAGAAAATAAAGGTACACGTTTATGTTGCCTTAAAGTTTATACACCATCATCAAAAAGATGCTACGGGGTATAGAGTGCTGCCTTTGTTTTCAATGTACTTGTGATGAGGTTTAGAGCACAAAATACCAAAGAGCACCAACTAGTTGAACGTAACTTAATCTTGTAGGAAAAAAGATAAGACTCCAAATAACTTGGTTTATGATTATGTGAAAAACTAGTGAGTCCCTTGCAAAAGGCATGGTTTTATTTTTGAGTGTTTGCTTCTGTAACTCTGTTGCTTATGTAGCTTTCAATTCACATGGCGGATCTTTTAGTAAATTCGAGTTAGCTCTCAATTTTCTAAAAAAAAAAAAAAAAAATAAGGGCTTTTTCTTTCTTTCTTTTTCTTGCAACTTCACAAATGACTTGTTGTATAGCTCTTAAAACACGCGACGTTTATATGTCATATTAAAAGTCTTTTTTTTAAGAACTCCGAATCTTTTTGGTTCTTACAATCCTTGTAACACACACACATTTTTTTTTTTTTTTTTGAAAGCTATAGTCGTTTAGTCTTATGGTATATAGTATACACAAACAGTACAAATCATGGAAAGATAACTCTTGCCTTATGAGGGCTTTTTCGGTCATTACTATATTCTCAAAAATCAAAATATTTTGAAAAACTAACAGATCTGTTTTGTGTATACTTTATGTAATGTTCTTAAAAGTAAATTGAGCTTAATGGTGGATTGTATATTTATTAATAATACAGTTTTATTTTTTGTTAGATCCATATCGTGTTGTATTCAACTTACGTTGGTGGTATTGATCCAATAAAGGAGGTTCTGTTTGCGTATGAGAGATACTATTCTATAGTGAAAAGTCAACAACGTGCATTTCTCACGATTATTAGAATCAAGCGCATTGATAGGTTTTTTTTTTTTTTAAAAAAAAAAACATTAGAAATATATATTATCAATAAGACCACTCTAAGTGAGAATAAGTAACTCAGGCTCCTGTCTGTGGTCAACTAAATTCATTTTTGAAAAGCCCTCGGTAGCTTGCTTATTGTTTTGGCGATATGTAAAGCAACTTTAGGTCGATAGGCTTTTTCACCACTTAGTGTTTTGCTTTTCTGTCATTGGGACACTTACCCTAGGCGAAATAACACAAAAGACACATGATTACACAATACGCCATATAGTTCAAAAATTTATTAAGGGAAAAAAAAAAAAAAAAAAAAAGAAAAAGTAAAAAAAAAAAAAAAAAAAAGAGAGATGGAATGAAGGGATATACTAAGAAGATGATTTTACTTTTTGTTCTCTATCAAACACCCACTGAAGCTCCACAACCTCTCTCCATAAACCTGTTTCTCTACCGAAAGCCAGGTCTACGGCCACTTTTGCCCACTCGATCCAAGTCCGTGTACCGTTTGCGTATACTCTTTCAAGCTTTCTCTGGATGCCGATCAATTCCAATTCAACCAGAGCGTTCCAACAGGACCGAGCAAAGATAAGACTGTGATAAGAGACCTTGGGGTGTAGTGGAGGATAGAGCAGACAGTAAGCGACAAAGAGATACATTGAACAGCGCGAGGCTTCGACCCATTTCCCAGCCTTGATTCGCTCTACCAAGACTTTTTCAGCGGCGTGAATGGCATAAGCTGTAAAGGCTGGTATCTGAGGTACATGAGAAAGGGCTTCAATTGCCACATGAAGCCGCTTG
>JAIXMR010000103.1:0-99508 GCA_025677835.1 Sporodiniella umbellata | reverse complement strand
GAAGTGTAGAAAAAAATTGTTTCTTTTATGAAAATGGACATAATACATATCGATCTGTCATACCAAAAGAGAAAAAAAAAAAATAGGTGATAACGCCTAAAGGTGACTGCAAACACATCAAAAGGACTCGCTCGAGGAAACGATAGTAATTCAAAAGTAAAAAACCTAAAACTTTTTGAATGCTATGGGGGATTTTTTTTTTTATTCAAGATATTCCGAAAAAAAAAAAAGCTCGGTGCCCAAAAACGTAGTAAATAGTTATCCACTAGCACCTGAAGAATTTGGCTAAAGACAGCTAAATCGATTTGCCACATTTCAGACACACAGGCTTCTTAATTTCATCTTTCCCGATTTCTTTGCTATCTTTAAAAGCCTTAATACGATTTGATTGTTTACGCCTTTCAAGTTTCTTTTTTCTTTGGTATAGCTTGATGTTTATGGCATTGGAATCAAGCCCACTTACAGCTCTATCGTTTTATTTTTTTTTTTAGGTGACAAAGCCGTTACAGATTGAAAACAAAATATAGCAAAGATGCAAATTGTTACTAGTAGCTTAGGTTGCATTGTTGTTTTGAATCATAGCAAAAAATCAGTGGGCTATTTATACAAAATCAATTGAGAATAGCTTTCTAATAGTATAACAAAAAGACAAAGATGTCCTAAAATGCCTATTCTTGGACTTTTTTATGTACCATTTACAAATTTTTGTTCTAACTGTGAATTTGTTTATATATACCTAAAAAGGACAGCGAAAAAAAAAAAAAAAAGTAGTTTCAAATGTGTACTCTTTGCATTACGAAGTATCTATAAGACGAAAGTATGTAAGGTTTCAAGACGGTGCATACTTTTCCTTGGAGCAGAAGGCTTTTTTTTTTTTTTTTTTTTTTTAGAATAATGATGAGATTTGGTGCTAATTCAAGTATACTTCTTGTTTGTATTTCGTCACTAGTCATTACATACTTTAATAGGTTTTGAGAAGTCAGTGCTTTAACGCCAAAAGAGTACAGTCAAAGTCCGTTTTGAGCTTGTAGGTTTATTAGACTGTTTAGAGAGTTATTCAGTCTCTCGGATCAATAACATAGAAACAGGACAAACAATAATAATAATCAAACTCGACAAGTAACAACAATAATAATAAAAAAACACAACAGAGCATCAAGTGTTTTAATAATCAGGCAATAGGGGACTTTGTGTTTGTATTTAATTATATTACGTATTTGGTCTTATTAAGCGATTTTTTCTTTTGAAAGAAAACTTTGCCCTCAAATGAACTCATTACTGCGCCGACTTCTTAAAAATTCTGAAACTTCAAGTATATACTTTGAGAGTTTGACTGGCTGTATTTTAAGATAGGAGCAATTTTTTCTTAAAATGCAATGATCAGCCCAATGTTCTTTTTTCTAATATGCCCCCCCCTTTTTTTTTTATTGGCAACAGAACAAAGCTTAGTTAATGACCAGCCACACATGAACCAACCACATGCCTATCTATACCATGTAACCATTAATGACGTTGAAGGTTTGTTGAGTGTACTTTGCTTTATCTATTTTCTTTTTTATGTTCATTTTGTCTACTCTGAATTTAAAACCGCTTTGCTAAAACTAACAGCTTACTTGCATTATTACAAAAGAGAACATAATACTATAGTCTTGAGGTTACTGGATCCTTTTTTCTTGAGATCAGGCTGTTTTTTTTTTACTGCAAGACGCTCACATGTTAGGGAATGTAAAGACATTAAAAACTAGCAATGTTTTTTTATTTACATTACATATCAGTAAACGATTATTCAGCTCAGTCTCATCAGTTTTTTATCCCTTGTTCCTTTAACACCACAAAGCTTGCCCAAAACATAAAAACATTCGACAGTTTAATACATGTATTATAGATTTAATTTTTGTTGGTTAAGAACGTCTTCTATTAGCTTGACTATATTTGAATTTCTCCAATAAATATTCGTTTAGGTAGTAGGGTAAGCTGGTCATTTTGAAAAAAAAAAATATTGTTTTGCAAGTACCAGCAGCCTATTTTTTCTTTTTCTTTTGTTTGGTTATACTTTGAAGTGTAAGAAAAAAAAGCACAAGAGTTAAAGACATCCATGCTTTGGTTTTTGGGTTTCAACATGATTGAATATCCGAGTATACTTTGTATTTATGCATTTTTTCTGTTGTTAATGTTGCCAAATATTTCATCAAATTAATTTTAACATAATGTAGCAAAGTAAAATCTCATACATGTATTCTTTATAAATAAAGAAGCACCTTTAATGCCTCCTTTTACTAGTGCAAATCAACTTTATACCTTGAAAAACTAAATTTTGTAAACTTGATACATTCAGCTATGTTGTCAAGTGTTTTAGAAAAAAGAGAGAGATACAACAGTAAGATTTTGCAAACACTTACAGATAACCATAGAATAACATTGCTCTATCTATCTGATATGTTTCGTATTATGTTTGGTTTCTCAATAGCACTAGACGTTTTGCCTAAGAAAAGTAATTGTAGCGAGGTTAGTCAAAATCTAGGTTCTAGAAATAGTAAATACGAAGTTTTAAATATCTCATTAGAGAGGCCTTACCCTTTCAAATATTAAAAAAAAAAAGTTTTAGAGATTTGAAGCGTTGATAGTTTTTATTGTAGTACTTAATTAGGTTTGTATACACCCACTATTTGTGATTCAAAAAGAACAAAAACATGTATACAGTACCGCCTGTTTAAAAGTCGCAATCTGACTTTTGAGTGAATGCAATAGAAAGTATTTTATTGTATGCATTCGTATTGTTGTAGATTTTGGAACTCTGTAGATTTGGGTGTTTGAAGTAAATAAAAAAAAGGATTTATATCTGCTTGTAGATATAAATATAAAAGTAAAAATAAAAAGGTTCGTTGAGTGACCGCCAGATCTTGTAAAGTTGATCAAACTAAAGGTAATAAAGTAAAATAAAAATAAAGTAAAAGGGGCGATCAACGATGAAGGATAATGTTCTACTTCAAAGAATCGATAAATAAAAAGATAAAAATAAGGGTTTACAGAGAAGGAATTGACTCGTCTTCAAGGGATCAGTACAATAAAAATAGGGAAATATTCAGTGATATTCTTGTAATTTGAATATTTATATAGTTTATTGATAAAAGGGAAGTCTTTATAATAAAGATATTATCTTTTGATGATGATATTTTGTATAATGTTTTTGTGGGTTTTTATGGTTTTTCGATGTTTTTTTATTTTCTTGAATCTCGCAGCAGTTGGAGTATTTGGACCATTTGGTGTATTTGTATAGTTTTTCAGTGTAATCTTTTCATAAATAGAAAAGAAGCGCTATTTTTAGTTACAGTTTAAGCTAGAGATTATCAATGTATTCGCTGTACGTTATGTATACTGAAAAATATAGGTCATGGCTTTTCTCGGTGCGAGAGTCAAGCATATTAAGGGCAGCCTTTTTAACATAGTCTCTTCTTTTATGTTTTATTTAACAAAAAAAAAAAAAAAAACTGAACATACAAAACTTTACAAAATACAAAAGGACCTAAACTCGAAAAAATAACTTTCTAAATTTTCTTATTTGTTTAATTTAAACAAACTATCTGCTTGTTTCTTTTGTAAAACAATTCCATTATAAGTAGCCAAGAAAAAAAAACATCTATAGTTTACATATCACTTCTATATCTTGTCTTGGTTTATTTTTAGGACAGATTCTCTATTGAGTGATATTTAGTGCTGGCTCATAACAAACTAAAGCTGATATCTATTGCTGCAGTTAGTTGGGCCCATTAAAATACTTTGCCTATAACAATCTTTTATATGTGTAGTATTTAATTTGTATGATTCGTCATTTTCTTTTTTTTATCCCATAGTTTTGTTTTGACCAGATGTATGCATTTTTAAAAACCTTTGTTTATAAATATCATTCATCTATTCATTTACTTTTATCTGAAAACAATTACGGTTAACGGTATTGGTTACTTTTCTACCCAATTTTTTTTTTCTGTGTAGATGATAGCGTTGAGTAGGTAGATTCTATTAGTAACGAAGTAAAAATTTACTTTTGGCATTATTTATTGCCTAGGCCAAAGTAATGTAATGAAAGGATATCTGTAAAAGCAAGTGTTTAATGTACCTGAGTATATATAGAAAAGTCACATGTCGATAGACAAAAAACAAATACACATAAAAGCTTCCAGGAAGCAACTTTTGAATAATAGCCCAATGTATCAGTACAAAACAAAGTATGTTTTATAAAGAAATGCTTCAAAACTCGTAGTTTACATAGTTTTAGTCAATTTTTTCAATGAGTGTTCAAAGTGATTAAGCGTCATTTCAAATTTATGCCAAACTGACCGTAGCCTGTTTGCATTTCACATAGCATAGCAGTGTTTTTTGAACCAAGTACTATGACGCTATGTTGAAGAAGTTTCGCTTTGAATGGACTGACATAGCGTCATTTATAATGCGTTTTTTTTTTTTTTTTTTTTTTTTTGAAAAAAATAGTCCTTTTAAGACCTAGACTTGGTATACATTTTAATATAAATTAATCTTTTCTTTACTTTTTTATACAACCAACAATTATAAAAAAGCAAGACACAATGCATCTCAAACTCCTTCTTGCTGCTTTTGTCTCTACTGTATTTTATATTGAATCAGCAACAGTTTCTTTTTACAAAGTAGACGGTCTAAAGACTAATCAAGTAAAAAAATTTAAAAATAGAGCAGGAGAGTTTATTTCTCGTAACTTGGAACACGACCTGGACAACATCCGGGAGCAATAAGACCAAAATAAACAAATATTTGATACGTACTACCATGGTCTAACCTGTTTTTTATTGTACTTTACTTTTTTTCCAGAAAAAAAAGTTCAAAATAAAAATAAATATTACTCATATCCACAAATATTGTATTATATATATATATATATATGCATCAAAAATACCTCTTGGATACTTAAAGAATAATTTAAGCTGTTATATGTCTGAGCGCTTGTGTTAAAAAAACGTATACTGCGCTCGGGGACAAATATAACATCAAAAGAAACTGGGTTAGATTAATGAAAAGAACATCTGGTCATCTCTGAATGAAGTTGGGAAAAAATGAGACAATGTAAATACTTTTCAGGCAAATTAAGGTGATTTTTTGAAAGTTTAGGTTTATCCTTTTGGATAAAGTAAAAAGAGACATTTGACATAAAACTCAGAAGCTTGGGCTGTTCAATTTTGAACAAAGACCTGAATAATGGCAATTTGTATCTTTTAAAGTACCAGGAAGAGATATTTACATTATGCTACACATAGGTGCGCTTTTTCTCAAAGAAAAAAAATATGCTGTTGGGGAAATGTAAGATATATGTGACAAGTAATTTGTTGTCATAGATACATGTATCTTTTTGACAAAAAAATTAATATACTTTATATTGGCATGTTTGAGTTAATTATTAAAGATAAAAGGACAAAAACAAAGTGCTTCAAAATTCAGTCATGGTAAGAGCTAAATATACATAATACTCAAAGTAGCTAACTCACTACGAAAAAACACAACACGTATAAGCTGCAAAGAGCCTGCTCATTATGATTTATAATACTTTGAATGAGAGCTATACATTGGATTTTACCAGCAATAGCAAAGTCAGTATTCTTTCTATACTTACGTTTTTCGCTTTTCTTTTTGGCAAATTGGTGCCCTTAGAAAACGAAGCAGGCTTATCAAGTAAAGGAAGAAAACAAATACACAAAAAAAGCCCAGAACTGAAACTAACACAAGTGGGTAGAAACATGGAGAATTTCAATACATGTAAAGAAAAAAAAAAAGTCTTCTTATAACACTCCACAGCTTTCTTTAAGCATATCTTTTTGTATGAAAAAAGTTGCAGATTTTTTTCATCATGTATTTTTTTACGTGTTTTCAACTGACATTATATTATTATGACTGTCTCTCTTATGTACTGCCTATCATTTTACTGGTGAGCTTAAAAAGACGATGATGGCTTCTTTGCATGTTTACGAAACCCTCTTGGTTATTTTTAAAAAAAAAAAAAAGAACGAGGGAACAGAAAGCAAAGTTTTATTTCAAGTTGTAAGCTTGAGAAACTCTTCGAGACTCTTTTCCATCATCTATCATTGCAGCTGTTTTTAAAGAATAGACAAGCTGAATCATTTGGTCTTCTTCTTTCTCCAGCTTCATTCCATGTTGTGTGGCATAACTTTGTTCAGCACGTAAAATGGAGCGAATCTGACTCTGGCATTTGTCAAATACCTGTGCATTATAGCTAGCATTCTCAGTAACAAATCGGTACTTTTCAATCTCATGGCATAGCGAAGCAATATCTGTTAGCTTAACTAGTATATTTTCGCAGTCCTCAGACTAAGCAAAAATAAAAAGAAAATTAATAACGTTGTTGGTTGGTGTTATAGTTGAGCTCACCGATTCTATCTCTTTTCTATTCGAAACAGTTACTAAATCTTCTTGCGTAGTAACGCCTAATTCTAAGAGCAGAATTTGCGCATCTGGCGATAGTTTTGATTTTGGATGAACGGCTTCGATAAACCCAATGGCCAGGAAGTTGTCCACTGCATTCTGACTTGCCTCAGTAGATAGCACTTCCCGATATACTGTTCTTCGGCCTGTAATAAGATGGGCAGCTATCCATTGAGACAGTACAGGAACAACTTTACGAGGCATGTAAGGTAAATCTCTGAGCGCAGAAAGGGAACAAGAGGTAATCCAATAGGCATCTAAGGTTGGGTATATAAATGATGCCAATAAACATACGCGTGTATATTCAACTTCATTGTTTTCCATCGTGACCACCTTTTCATAATCTCCATTTTTGTTCATTTTTAATAAATTTTTCCTTAGGAACCATTCAAGCATGATGCTGAATTTCTATAGCAGTAGCTAAGGTTAAATACTTTTTTTTTTCCTTTCGTAATAGGCTATACCTCTTGTCGATTCCATGGATATACGAATTCGTGCTTAAACAATCGGACCAAAAATGTGAACTGAGCTAGAAGATCTTTTCTTGAAACGGTTTTTTCGTGATTTGATAAATAGACTACTGAAAATAGGGCTTCTGGCAAGAAAATTTCAATAAGCTGGCTTGCATTGTAAGAAAGGTCCATCACGTTGTCTGCTTGCTCTACTACTCGTACTGTTGTTTGGTCTGTTAGTCTTCTGCTATCCATTGTTAACTTATCACTCGAGTCTAATAGTTCAAGCGTGTATGCAACAATGGACTGTACATCTTCATCTGGCTGCCAATCAACACTGATTTTTTTCTCTTGCAGCTCTTTATGTAACCAAGTGATATGCTGGTGAACCTTGCCCATGGTTATACCAGAGTGGGTTCGACCAAACAAAAGTGCCGCAGATACTAAAGCAACTGGACTAATCACATTAGCTTCGTGTTGACCTTGTTGTATCTTTTTAGCAATAAAATCGGCAACTGCATCTTCATCCTTGACAGGTATAGCACTAAAAAAAAACAAAAAAAACTGGTAAAAATACAGTTCAAGTCTATAACGGGTGTGTTTTATACCTAGCTCTCTTATTTTTAGATAGTTGTGCTTCTTGTACGCTATTTTTAACGTTGACTGAGTCACCAAAAGCGATAAATGCACGACCATACTGTCCCCCTGAGGTTTCTTTTGCTTTTTCGTATGAAGGATGAGGGGAGGCCGTAGCAGACAGTTTGGGCTTCTGGTCAAGAACTTGATCGATTAGTGTTCTCAGTTCGGGTATCTTTTCATAGGTAATGTTGACAGGTACAAAAATCGTATCTTTTTTGACGGATGAAAAGGAAGCATTGGGAGAGGGTAGTAGCTCAGTTGATTGTACATGGTGATGACCCAAAGTACTTTCAATAACCATGTTTATAATGCCGTCATGATATGTTGTCTGGAGACGGCCTGTACGGGATCTAGCACGCTCAATAACCATAGATAGAGCTCCATGCTCGGATAGAACGACCTCTGTATAGGCTGCAGCTACAGCTGTGCTTAGTGGCGATCGTGTAGAAGGGTCCCGACGAACAAAATAAGCGCCTGAAATTCGAAGCATATCAGAAATAGGACCTAAAAGTGCTAACGCTTCGTCGCATACCATGGCTGGCAACGGCAATTCGTATCGCAAACAAACATACCATACCAATATTTGATCAATCATTGTTTTGGATGCTGGAACATACACAATGTTTTTGCCAACACACTCTTCTTTTAACCTAATCAAGTCTTGTTCTCGCACACGTAGGCTGCTAAATAGACGTTGAAACAACGTGTGTAAAAATGCCCCTGCGGACCAGATGTAATGTAGCTGCGTTCTTTCTCTCATGCGTTGTAGAATTTTAAGTGCTTCTCCAACCACAGTTTTTTGAGGAACACCTGAAGTTTCTGTAATCTAAAAAAAAGATATAAAAGACCAGTTGAAAAGCTAACAAATTACCTGTTTAATACAACCGCCTACACGACTGTCGTTTAATACTTCGATTCGAATGTGCTCCTCATGGCCCTCAGCACGATTCAACCAGAAGCCCAAATGGCTCATATTTTTTGTATCTTTCAAGCGGTCAGAGTCATCGTGGCACCAATCATCCAAACTTGCATCAAAGTCATTCACCCATTGCTCGTGCGTCTTTTTCTGATGAGGGCTTTCAAGTGAAGACATCAACTCTCCAAGCATACGTGATGTTCTCTTTTCAATATCGGAAACACTAAACACAACAGAATCGATAGGCCGATCCATAATGGGGTGTTGTGTTTCATCATAGAGAGCACACGACCATCCACGAGACAGGGTAATGTTGCGAAGTCCTGGAACAGGGGATATATATGCATGTGTACCAAAAGCGTAATTGACCATATACCTCGACCACTCAACGTTTCCGAATTTAGACAGTTCGAATTCTGAGTCATGCGCTATATGGCGACCAAGCGCCAGTACGTTTTGTGTGTCAAAAATCCAGTTATGCTTTAGGAAAGGCTGCATAGACTCTACCCGGCTAGAGGCGTTTTCAATGGTACGATTGACGGTTTTGCCTAGAACAGAAGACAGGGACTGAGGAAATTTATATTTGATGAAAAAACTCGGTTTGAACAGAGACCGTCCCCCACCAAAATAGTCCTCTGTCGCTGGAATGGCATGGCCGTTACGGGACCAGTAACCTTTTACATGGCGATATATATCCCGCCATGCAGTCGGATTGATGGCAGATACCTGAAATATATATGGAAAGTATCGAACAGTGGGAATGTTGACATCATCTTGGGTGATTTCATTATAAGGCAAAACAAATTTATAGCCTGGTTGTTCCATAATAGCAGCACTAGAAATCATGACACGAGAAAACATGTCGACAGGAACAATATCAGCCGGAGAATAGCTTGCATCGGGAGGCAAAACCTGAATGCCTTTACCCATCAAGTAAACCATACCGTTCGCGCCTGTCACGTCATCAACCTGTTGCTACGTGTTAATCACTAGAAAAACTCTTTGTCAAGATAACCTACCCATCCAGGCAATGGTTCGTTCAGAGCAGCACCTACTTGAGTGGCACGAATAATTGCGATTGGCCATTGTGCCTTCCCTCCTTGCGCCTCCTCTACTCGATTTATGTCTACACGTTTCATTATTAAGTGCTCCGTTAAGGACTTGGTAAAAGTATAGGTGTTGGGATAATAGTTTAGGATACGTTGCGTCATTTTAGGGATGTCGCCAAGCTCAAGATCTACGATCTCTGTCAATAGCTCTTCTGGATCTCCCACTCTCATAGGGTAAACGCGCTCCTGAATATGGCCATTAGGGAGACTTGGATCTGTATAAGCCAATGAGGCATGAATAAACGCCTCTAAAAGAATAGATTGTGAGTTCAAGCTATTCTCTATTTTGTTCAGGATCTTGCTGTTTTAAAGCCCTACCCATATGTTTACACTCATCAGCAAGATCCATAATTCTCAAAGTGCCTAACGTGTTTGTCTATATGGAATAAGAAGTAGTTCGCTGGTATCATTCTTTTTCAAAACTTACTTCCAATGCGAGATCCAGTCTTTCATTAAAATTCAAAGCCGCTGCACAATGTATTACAAGGTGAACATGTTCAATGATTTGTTCGCGGTCCGCGTCGGCCATCGATAAATCGGGGGAGATGATATCTCCTGCAACAGGAATGATTTTGTGCTTTACAATACTGTCAAACAAGGCAGGCCCCATGCGCTGTCTAAGTAATACGAAAGCCTAGAAAAAAAAATGCGTGGTTAGTATTCTCCCCTTTTTTTCTAGTGTCAAAGTGTGACTTACTTTGTTGTTAAATATCTCATTCTTTAGTCTCTCTGCTGGCCTACCGATCTTGCTACGCTTGTTACTTCCGCTTCGAATTAAAATATAAACGCGCCCAAGACTATGTCCGAGCGAGTGAATTAATTTCCATAGGACTGACTTGCCAATAAATCCCGTAGCACCTGTCAACAAGATGCTCTTGTGTCTGTAAAAATCAACGACAGGACCTGAAAATTCCGGCAGGGCACTCTCTTCCGCAAGTTCAGCCCCATTTGGTGAATTCTCAACATATTCTAAATCCTCTTCTTTTTTTTCAACGTCCTCTTCTTTATGATCGTTTTGCTCACCCTGTTCAGCCCCCTCTCTAGTTCGATTTTCATCGACAAGCTGGGTTTCTTCCGTAGGCTGAACTTCTTCTACGGATTGAGTTTCATTTGCTAGTTGAGTTTCATGGTCTTCAAACACTTCCTGCGTTATGTTGTTGTCCTCACTCGTGACAAATACAGTAGGCGGTGCTGGTTTGGTGCTTACAGAGTCTATCACATCTTTGTTTTCTACTGAATCAGATATAGCGGCACTCTCTGTGTTGACGTCTTCACCATTTGTCACTGGGCTTTCTGGCTTATCGATTTCTGTATCCATGATGTCAGCTTTTGAATAATTTTCGCTGTCTTCTGAAGTATGTTCCTTAACATCTTTATCAATCGTTGGGGAACTGCTTGTCATATCAAAAGAAGATAGGATCCAAAATTGTATATAATAAAGAAGTCAAGTCTTATCTTGGACTTGAAAAAAAAAAAAAAAGAAAAAAAAGTAAGGAGAAAGAAAAAGTTGATGTGTATGTAAATAGGCTTTTTTTTTTAATTGTATTTTTTTTCTTCTCAGTAAATTACCATTTTAGGCACAAAAAGGGCTTTACCCCCACATCCTCAACGTCACTAGCCCTTTTTTTTTTTAGACTTTTTTCTTTTTTTTTTTTTTTTTAAAAAAAAGTCTACAATGCCTGATGCAAACAATTCAGTTGTATTATTGAAGCTTTTGTGATGTAGTTTAACTAAAACGGGGTTTTTAAATGTAGTTGAGCACAGAAACAGCTGAGCCACCTCAGGTCACTCGTCAAAAATATGAAGAAGCAAAGGGGGAACTTCAGGCGTTGCTCAACCGCAAAAAACAGGTGGACGCCAATTTGGTATACAGAAAATCGACTTTTCTTTAAGCCAGTTGATAATATAAGATAGATAAACTTAGAAAACTCTATCTATCTGTTTGAAGGATCTTATCTAGAAGATACACAACAGAACGGAAACATTATTCGAGGGTTTGAGGGCTATTTGAATCATCGTACAGATAGAAGAAAGCCCAAGTTTACTGAGTTGGACCGTGTTTTCTCGCTTTCTTCTTCTACTTATCAAAAGGCAATATACTACCAATTGGTATTGGTTTTGTAACCTTTAGTTTAGGCTTTGGCTCAAAAAGAAGACCAGGATTCTAGCCCAGATGATCGATCCGTTAATAGTCTATTATCTTCTAGACACGATAAGAAAAGAAGACTAAAGGGAAATGACGGGGGACCTTTCAAAAAGAAAAAAGTGTTGCTGACTGATGACGAATTGGATGTTTAACTATACCTTTTTCAATAAATAAAGCCCCGTCTCAGCCCAATTTACTTTTATACGTCAATTAGCCCTTCCTTTTGACGTTACTAGAAAATGAAAAGACGCGTTCATTAAATAGCCTTCTAGAGAGTTATTAGAACCTTCGTTTCTCCAACCAAAAATTTCCATAGGTAAATGGCTTGGGTTTTGCAGTTTTATTAAGTGTCGTAGAAAAGTAAATTATTGTACATATATACAAGACATAACCTGATAGAGAATGTCCAAAATAGATAATTGGAAAAAGAAGATTTTATTGCTATATTGATCATCGATTCGATTTTGTGGCGATGATTAATGCTGTGTGCCAAGTGTAGACTTCTCAGATTCAATAAGACTATTATACACAAAACATTTCTTTGAAAAAAAAAAAAACACCCAAAAAAGTATAGTGTTCAGTATGAGCCGTGGCCACAGCTAATGAACAAATTAACTTTTTTTTTTTTTTTTTTACTTTCACTGGACTACAAGGTTTAAACAAAAATAAAACAATAGTTTCTCAAGCGATAATTTTGGTAATATTATGTATAATTTCTGGTACAGGAAAGATCTATCCAACACCTATTAGCAACAGGCCCTTGGCAGTTGAGTATAACATATACCTTCGCGAACACTCTTCCCTTTACAAGTCCTAAAGGTACCGGCCCATAAATCCTTGAATCAATCGAATTACTCATGTTGTCTCCTCCTAGCCAAACATGGCCTTTAGGAACTACAATATATTCTCGGTCAGGCAATGTTGGATCCACACATATACTATCCCCTTGCTAATTTATAGATTGTGAGTCTTCAATTTTAGTGGATGGGTTTTCTAAGTACCACGCCGATCACACGCTTTAAAACATTTCTTCCCGGTACATGTGGCGAGCCACAAACTAGAACATCGCCAATTTCATATTCTCTATAGTGTTTTGATATTTTTTCTACGGCCAAGATGCCATACATTTCATAGTATGGGAGCATTGACGGTCCTTCACACTGAATGCCTCAACAAAGGGGAAAAAAAAAAAAAAAATAGGTTTGCATTGAGTAATAATCCAAGGTTTTACCTGAGTAAATTCAAAGACTTTTTCATTAAACAGGTGTGAGAAGCAAGCAAACTGAAGAGACCATTTCGTAACTGTGGTGAAGACACTAAAAAACCGACCCATAAGAAGAAAAAAAATGACATTCAACAACCGCTCTTTCTGCTTTATTTTTTTTTTTTTTTTTTTTTTTATTTTTTCTTTTCTCTGTGTAAAATGGTCTTGCGATTACTTTCTACATCTCAGCTGAAAGGCACTCGGCCTTTTTATAGCTCGTGTGTACTAAAGAAAAATCCTTATACAAATACGCTTCTATTGCCTAAGACTGAGTTTCCTCTTCGAGCTGATGCTGTCAACCGAGAGCACTTGTTTCGAGATCGTTGTACAAAAGATCTATACCCCTGGCAGGTAAAAAAAAAAAAAAAAAAAGGACTTGTAGAGAAACAAGCTACTTTTTTTTTTTTTTTTTTTTTTTTTTGGCTCACCTTTTGCTCTTTAAAGTTGAAAAACAACCCTAAAGATACATTCATCCTTCATGATGGACCACCTTACGCCAACGGAAATGTCCATGCCGGCCACGCATTAAATAAAATCTCAAAAGATATAATCAACCGATTCAAGTTATTGAGGGGACATAAAGTCTAGTAAATTTCAAATCAAAGCATACGACGGGTCGACATAACACTCTCTATAGTTATCGCCCTGGGTGGGACTGTCATGGATTGCCTATTGAATTAAAAGCTTTGGAGCAGATCAGAGTAGTTTTTTTTTTTTTTTTTTTTTTTGACAGTGGGTGATACAAAAGCTGACACTTCATTTAAGCAAAAAGAAACCAAACTTTCACCCACTGAGATCCGAAAGCTTGCTAAAGCCAAAGCACTTTATGAAGTAGAGAAACAAAAAAAAGATTTCATGAGCTGGGGCGTGATGGGTGACTGGAACAACCCGTATTTGACATTGACCAAGGACTTTGAAATGAGACAACTTCAAGTGCTAAAAGAGATGATCAAAAAAGGTATTTTATCATCCAAAGATAGCTGGCTCACTTTTATTAGGCCATATCTATCGAAAGTTGAAACCTGTCTATTGGTCACCTTCTTCCAGAACAGCCTTAGCGGAGTCGGAATTGGAGTACAATGAAAAACACATATCGACGTCCATCTACATCAAGTTTCCTATCAAAGTAGATCGATGGAAGGAAAAATGTGTACATGCCATCATCTGGACCACGACGCCATGGACGATTCCTTCCAACCGAGCTCTATGTGTTCACCCAGAGTTGGAGTATACATTAGTAGAGGCCGACGATCAATATTGGATTGTAGGTCAAGATCGTTTGGAGGCTTTGAGAGAAGAGCTGGGTCTGCCGTTGAGATCTGTGGAGACGGTGATGGGAAATGCTATTGTAGGATCTGTTTATGAGCACCCATTGAGTAAAGAGCGCTACCCTGTTCTGGCCGGCCATCATGTGACAGCCGACTCTGGTACAGCTTTAGTGCATACTGCGCCCGGCCATGGTATGGAAGATTATGAAGTATGCATCCAGAACGGAATCCAGCCGTTCAGTTGGGGTAAATCCAATGTGTAGAGAAACGGTGAATGTAAGAAAGCTCATGTTTGTCATAGTGGATGACGAGGGCAAGTTTTTAAAAGAGGCCGGACCTCATTTTGAAGGCAAAGTTGCTTTTGAAGAAGGCAATAGGACAGTGATTGAACTGTTGGGACCTGCGATTGTTAAAAAGTCAAGCTATGTACACAAGTACCCCTACGACTGGCGAACCAAGCAACCTGTCATGTTGAGAGCCACAGCTCAGTGGTTTGCGAATGTGGAGGATCTACAAGTCAAGGCAGTCCAGGCGTTGGAAAACGTACAGATGATACCCAAATCATGTAGGCGCTTAGATAAGCCAAAAAAAAAAAAAAAAAAAAAAAAAAAACAAAGGTGACTAACCCATGTATAGCCATGCGTCGTTTGCAACAATTTACTCTTTCCAGAAAAGAATGGTGTATTTCACGTCAGAGAGCGTGGGGTGTGCCTATCCCTGCGCTCTTTGATCAAGACGGTGAAGCTCTATTGACCGAAACGTCCATCGATCACATCATCCAGGTCTTGGAGGAAAAAGGAACAGAGGCATGGTGGGAAGAAGAGGATGACTCGATTTTTGTAGCGCCAGAGTATCAGGGGGGAGAAAAGAGATACAAACGTGGTTTTGACACCATGGATGTTTGGTTCGATAGTGGATCTTCATGGACGATGCTTCCACCGAGAGAAGACCGACCTGTGGCAGACGTGTATTTTGAAGGCAGTGATCAACATAGAGGGTGGTTTCAGTCCTCTTTACTGACATCAAGTAAGATCCAGATGTACAGAGTTCATAGAATTTACTTTCTGTCTATGGATAGTTGCTTTGACTGACAAGGTACCCTATAAAACATTGATTACGCATGGGTTTACTTTGGACGAAAAGGGTGACAAGATGTCCAAGAGTATAGGCAATACCCTAGAGCCTATGCTTATAACATCCGGTGGCAAGGTTAGGCATTATTTTGGTTTGTTTTATCAGCTTTTCTCATCTAGTTTTTTTTTTTTTTTTTTTTTTTTCGTAGGACCTAAAAAAAAACCCAGCTTATGGAAGTGATGTACTTCGATTCTGGGTTGCCAATTGCGATTACACCAAGGATATGACGATTGGCCCGAACATTATTGGTAAAAGAAATAAAAAAAAAAGATAGTATGCTGAACCGTCTATTAGCCACCATGTCTGACAACTTGAGAAAGATCCGCACCACCGCTCGCTTCTTGCTTGGTAATCTGCATGACTTTGACCGTCAGGAGTATGTGGATTACCAAGACCTTCAGGCTATTGATAAGTTTATGCTCTATGAACTCTATGGCTACAACGACCGGGTGACTCAAGCATTCAACGAGTATGCCTTTAACAAAGGTAGTTTGAAACGCGCTTGACATACACCTATCCACTTACGTTTTGTTTCCATTAGTGGTACAACAGGTTCAGAACTTTACAAACACCACGTTGTCTTCGTTCTATTTTGATACAATCAAAGACAGGCTATATAACGAACAACGATCTTCTCCCACGAGAAGAAAGGCCCAGACGGTTCTTTATGAGGTTTTAAAATCCTATACTACCTCCATTGCACCTTTTGTATGTCACACTGCCGAAGAAATCTATGAGAACTATCGACATTTAACACCCGAGCCTCAAAGCTCTGTTTTCAAAAGCGGATGGCTTATGTCGGTGAGTTTCCACCTCCAAAAAAAAAAAAAAAAACAATGATGAGCTGATTGTGTCACGGTAGAATGAAGAATGGAACCAAAAGGCATTGAACGTTACATGGTCTCTTCTGATGGACCTCAGATCCGAAATCAATCAAGCTCTAGAGTTGGTTCGTCAAGACAAGTAAGTAGACTTTTTTTTTTTTTTTTTGAAAAGGAGGTTTACTAAGCTATGAATAGACACATCCGTACCTCACAGGAAGCTGCGGTTTCTATTGGGTTCAAGGCAGACAGCAAGCTTGGCCAAGCGCTGCAGTCTATGCCATCCCATGAGTTATCACACCTGTTTATGACCAGCCATGTCTATCTCCAGTCGAGCAAAGGAGAGGTTTTGTTGGAAAGAGCATCGAGCGTGCAAGGTATACATCTTCCAGCGGTCTCTGAACGTTACTGATAGCGTTTTATTTAGGGGATGAATGTCATATCCAAATCCAAAAATCTGAGCATCACAAGTGCCCTCGTTGTTGGAATTACCATACAACAGCACCGGACAAGGTATGCACACGATGTGCTCATGTGCTCCAATAAAAAGATTGTTTATTTTCCCTCTTTTCCCTATTTTTTATTTTAAAAAAATGGATCCACTCGAGTTTTTTGATCGTTTGGCCAACCCTTCCGTTTCGTCTTTTAAAGATCAAGAATGGTATGAACTTGAGCAAGAAAAGCAAGGTAAAGAAGAAAGGGAGAGTATAAGCGTATTCATCCTAGCCAAGGGTTATACCAGCAGATGGAACAACAACTCCAGACGCTCCAAACGCTTGACAGCAAGTCAGAGGAAGAGAACGATGCCCTCCACCAACAGATGATGGAAAGATACGATACGTTATCGAACGATATCCAACAGCACCAAAACCTGCTCAGGATTGAAAAAAGACAGTACGAGAAAGAGAAAGTCTGGATAGCCGACCTTCGTCAATGTCAGGATGAAAAGATCAAGTTGAACGTAGGCGGTCAGCTATTTCAAACGTCCTTGTCTACATTGAGAAGAGACCCTCATTCGCTTTTGGCTGTTATGTTTGGTGGTAAAAAAAAAAAAAAAAAAAAAAAAAAACAATAGAAAACACACATCAAGCTTTTTCCCTTGTACTCTTTTAGATCCAAAGACAGTCCAGCCAGACGCAGACCAGTCTTATTTTATTGATCGCGATGGTACCTATTTTCGATTGGTATTGAACTATCTAAGAGATTTGAAGGTAGAGAGATCAAACGAGGTATCGGTCACTAAACCAAAAAAAAAAAAAAAAAAAAAAAAAAAAAAAAAAAAACAGGTGCCTGCAAGTGTGATCCATCACCCAAAGATGTGAGTGTGTCAAGAAGAGAGTGAGGATCTAACGTAGAAAATTTTAGTATGGATGAACTGATGCAAGAAGCTCAGTTTTACAAGTTGAAAGGTAAATGCCGAAAGTCTTGAGCGCACACACCTTTGATTGTCTTTCTGTAGATTTGTTGGCTCTCCAATGGCAAGGTCTTCCCTCACTGACACAACACGAACTACATACGCTCTATCCTACAAGTCATAAGCCTGTTGTATTTCATTTGGTTCGTCGTGACCTGTCTAATCTAGACTTTTCAAACTATTGGATCGATGCCCATTCTAGTTTTTCTGGAAGTAATCTGGCTCATGCAAGATTGGATCAAGCGCGTTTTGATCTGACCCAGCCTATTGATTTTCGAAATGCCAATCTTCAAGGCACTTTATTTCCAAAAAACATGATGATTGAAAAGGAAGGCACAGCCTTTTTAAAAAAATAAAAAAAAAAAAAAAAAAAACAAACAAGCAAAAAACAAGTAAAAAAAAAAAAAAAAACCTCCCTATTTTTTGTGTGTGTGTGTGGATTATCCAACGGATTGGCAAGAGACTTTGGCAAATAACTGACCAAGAAAGTCGACAAGACAACGCAAGGTAGTTTCTTGTTCATGAACGACTTCAGAGACCAAAGTTTCTTTCTCGGGCAAGTCTTGTTTCTTTTCGTGCACTACGAGGGGTTGCTGGAAACGCTCTCGGGTGAGATGATAGATGGAACAAAGTGGATGATAAGCAGAAGGTACCGTTTGCGGGTCATCGTAATTTCCCCAATGAGCAGGCGATTGAGGAGGGAGACCGCGCATGTTGGCTAGTTGAATACGGGCGACGTGTTCAGCGGCAAATTGATAGACGGGAGAGCTGATGATAGTCTCGAGTTTTCTTTTGATTTCATCTGTGGTGCCCAAACGAAAACCGATGGTCATCCGCTGCATGATGAGTTGGGTTAAGGGAACAGTCAGAGGCATACGGAGGGGAAGATAGTTGGGTGTAGGACCGCACATCCAGGGATGACGGATGACATCGGCCAAGATCATTCGGCGGTGTGGATCTGCCACCAGAATACGCTGCAACATATCTTGACAGGGCGGGCTGAGATGCTCCGGATAATTTACCAGGGCTGACTTGATTTTATTGTGTAGACCAGAAAGCGAAAGGTCATCAAAAGGCACGACGCCTGTTACCATCACGTAAATCACTACGCCCAGAGACCAGACATCGATCTCTGGGCCCCGGTAAGGCTCTCCCCGTAATAACTCGGGTGCTGCAAAATAAAGCGAACCACAATAAGTACTCAACCGACGTTCGGGACAGTACAGGTTCGAAAGGCCAAAATCAACCACCTTCACATTCTTTCGATCTTTGTCCAGCAAGATGTTTTCGATTTTCAAGTCCCGGTGAACAATGGAGTTGCGGTGCATGTAATCCAGTGCGCTGATGATCTGACGTGCAAAACTACGGGCGTCGTCCTCATCCAGCTTGCCTTGACTTACAATATGATGCAATAGTTGCCCGCCTTCCACATATTCCATCGTAATATAAAAGAAAGACGCTGTCATATGGAGTTCTTTCAGCTGCACAATGTGGGGATGATGAAGCAGTTTCATAATATACGCTTCCCGGATCGTTCGAGCCTCACGGATCTGTTGTTTCATCTTACTCTGGGCATCCGTCGCTTTATTTCTTCTCACAATCTTTACTGCCACCTTTGTTTCAATAGATTATTAATCTCACCTTACAAAAAATAGACGACTAATTACCAGCTCTTTGGTGATGTTATCATGCGCTAATTTCACTTTACCGCTACTGCCCCTACCCACCGTTTCACGAAACTCAAAACGATCAGAGGCTTCAATGGATATCGGGCGTATCGACATTCTTTTTTTTTTTTTTTTTTTTCCGTAAAGAAGATGAAAAAGAAACAAAAGAACCGATTCTCTCTCTTTCTCTCTCTCGCTCTCGCTCTCTTTTTCTTTTAAAAAGATGGTTTCACCCTTACCTTTTGACCCTAGAAAAAAAAAAAAAAGAAATTTCCGTTTAAATAAAAACTTCCTCGAGGGTCTTTTTCAGAAGGTTATTTTGAAAGATCCAATTGTATTGTAGAAAATAACCTAGATTTTTCACGCCTCTTCTATCCAGAGATAGCTTGTCTACCGTGAAGGGGGGGGGGAAGACTTTTATTTAAAAAAAAAAAAAAGAAAAAGTAGAGAGAGAGTTTCAAAAGGTGAGGGTTTAGCTATCGGTTGATTTTTACAGAGAAAGTTTATTTACACTAAGAATCACAACTACAGGGTAGAAAGAAAATAATCATAAAAATAATGATTTTTTTCTTAATCTTGTTTCTCAACGATAGAAGCATTTTTCATTACGTTTTTAGCGTCTGTACCCGTAGTACCAGCTTGAGCGGCCATGGCTCTTGCTTTGGTGTAAGTATCTTGGATGCTATCCTTGGCGACTTCCTGGGCTTTGGTGAGACTCGTTTGGATATAATGTTGACCTCTTTGAAGATGGGCATCGACAATGTCCTTGTTGGAGATATACAAGCGGGGGAAAGTAAAGGCAGAGAGAGTGAGAAGGAGAACGAGGGTGGTGACAGAGAGATGGGCAGAGATCTTCCAGACGAGGAAGGAGATGGCTAACCATTTGAGACTGGTCTTGGTATTATCGATAAACACAATCCGGGTCAAGGCGCGAATTGCGGTTTCAGAGAGATCGATGAAAACGTTGGTATAGTAGCGTACGCTGTCACGGTTAATCGAGCGTTGGTTGTTGTTGATCACATCTTGGTAAGGGTGGGCAGCGCGTTCTTGACTGATCACACGTTGACCTTGGAGCATAAAGTGAACATAGACCAAGTTGATGGCAATAGCCACCGAAAGACCCATCGCGCCCAACTGGAGCAACGAATAAGAACGGGTCAACAAAATACCGCCTACAATCATCACCAGCATACAGCCAGATCGCATCGGACGCTTCCACTTTAGAATCTCCAGTACTTCTCTCTCAATACGTTGCGTTGTCTCGTTGCGTTGAGAGCCAAACTCGCCTTCTTCTCTCCATCGAGTTTCGCCTTTGGACCTCTCCTCCTTCTTTTCTGACACCACACCAGGCCTTTCAGCGGCTGGTTTTTCAAAAGGGAAAGCAGTACCCACACGGTAGCCAGCGGGGACTTCAGACCCAAAAGCATCGCTGCCACCTACAGGGAGGCTTGACTCTTGCTTCTTTTGTAAACCATCGATGTCTACCACTTTGTTCTTTAATTCATGATCAGGAGGGGTCAAGGGTCGGTTGTAAGTTTCCATAGTTTACTTTTTTTTAAAAAAAATAAAAGATATCAATCGTCCTTCTTTCCATTCTCCTTTTATACCCTCTTTTTTTTTTTTTTTTTTTTTTTGCCTAAAGGGATGATATCACTGTGATGGAGAACACATTGCATTATTATTATTATGCTCTAGTATTGATTGGAACTTTGGTCCAATCAAACCAACGACAGTCACTTTTTTCCTCCCAACGACACACGTCATACACAGCCAAAATGAGCTCAGCATTTTTTCATGATGAAAGAATCGAGTCACCCTAAAAAAAAAAAAAAAAAAAAACCTTGGCTGGCCTAGTCCACACACACAAGCCATTGTCTTGTTTTACAAACGTATCCATTCTCTTTCCATAAAAACGATGAGGGAGAGAATTCAAGAACGCTTGTCCTACGAAAAGAGATCAATAAGAGTGAGAGAAGGTTGATCGTCTAACATGGATCGGTCCTCACACTGGGTTAGAGTGGTTCGCTACGAAGGGGTTGAATGTGTCGTCTTTTTTTTTGTTGTTGTCGTCTTTTTTTTTTGTTGTCGTCTTTTTTGTCGTTGTCGTCTTTTTTGTCGTTGTCGTCTTTTTTGTCGTTGTCGTCTTTTTGTCGTTGTCGTCTTTTTTTGTCGTTGTCGTCTTTTTTTATGAATGGACGACGGAGGATTTGACGGTCAGTCCTAAGGGCGAGTAACGATGATGATTTTGGCAAGGTGCCAGTGGGCCTTTTTTTTTCTCATTTTTTTTTTCTTTTTCTCATTTTTTTTTTTTTTTCTGTCTTCAGGCGCAATGTGTGGCATACACGGAAAAGGCAAGGATCACATTTTTAATTCCAAATCCGATGCAAACACCTAATAAATTTCAAACTTTGTTTTGGCCCCCTCCACTTTCTCTTTTTTCAATTATTTTTTTATTCTTATTATTATCACAATGGAAAAATTCAAGGAGGTAAGAACAACGATCAAGTACTGAGTGAAACTTTTTGACTAAAAAAGAAAGGTTCTTTCTGAAAGAAACTCGCTACCCTTCGTGCTGAAGCAGATGCTGCTAATGCCCGTGCTGAAGAATTAAAAGCCCAAGTGGAAACATTAGAGGCCGATTATGAAAGCAAGGACAACGAACTGAACAACTTGCAAACCCGTGCCAAAGAGTTGGAAGAATCGCTTGAGACGGCTGAACTCAACTTGAAACAAGCCAACTCTGAGTAAAGTAGAACGTTTGTCTCCCGTAAGATACTAACCCGCCCTTTAGTTTCCGTGATGCCGATTTGCGTGGTGAACAATTAGAAAAGAAGTCTATCAAGATCAAGCAAGAGATTGAAAGTTGGGACAAAAAGAACGAAGAGTTGGAAAAGAAGTACCAAGTCGTCAAGGCTGAAATGGATGAGTTAGAAGGCCAAATGGATGGCATGTAACAAGCCATTGATAAGAATACCCAGCATATAGGCTCCCCCCCTTACACCAAAAAAAAAAATAAAGAAAAACCTATCTGTTTCTCTCGATAAGCTTTGAAGTCAAATAGCGTTGACTTGTTTCTATTTTCTTTTGTTTTTATGAGCGCTGGGGAGAGACAACATATTTCGACACGCGTTCTTTTTTTTATTTTGGTAATTCATCGTCTGTCATCCTAAATTTTAACACCGCCCTAGGGCACCTCGAGGTGCCCCCCTTTTAAAAACGAGGCTTGAAAAACACACACACCAAAGAGGCCAGTTCTATAGCCAAAAAAGACCTGCCGCTTTTTTGTATTCACCCTGACTACCCGACTCACACACCTTTGAGGAGAAATCTGCATCTCCACTTGCACGGGTCTAACCTCTATTTCAAATACCATGCCAGCGTAATTTACAGTACTCGTGGCCAATCAAACTCAGTCAGGAAGCGATGCGTGGCCCGTTCACTCGTTTTTGGTTTTCTAAAAATCAGTGCACGAGGAATAAAACATGCGTCTTTATCTCATCCTAAATCATTCATTTTCTACCCTTGGACAAAGCCGATGGAGGGGGCGACTCTAAAAAAAGGGAGAGTTGTGACTTCCTAATTGTGCCAGTCACACCTACTGCATTAAAATAACTCCAAAAAAAAAAAAAAAAAAAAAACTTTAACCATGTCAACTGCATTTGACTCATTTGCCACTGTTCATCAGTACCAGTTAGCTGCTATTCCTAAAGAGTTATGGGAGGTAAGAGAAAAAATAAAATAAATAAAAGCCATGTGTTTTATCTTTTTGTTTTCAAAACTGATGAGCAAGATAGACTCTTTTTATGAAACTGGGTGAAGACTATCTCGATGCAGGTAAATTTTTTCTTTTTTTTTTTTTTTACTTGGAAAGTAAAAGTATTCTTTCTTTAGGCGAGTTTTTTGAACTTCATTATGGCGACCCTCTCTCTTCCTATTCTCTTCATTTGAAGGCCGATACATCCTTGGAGAAATACGGGTAAACCAAAAAAAAAAAAAAAAAAAAAAAAAAACCCTTCAAAAGCGTAGCCATGCACTGAACCCATCAAGAATAGAAACATCTTTTTAATCGATCATGCATGGACCACTAGCCCAGAAAACGCCCGAAAAGAGCTTGTTCAAAATGTTGGGTTGTTGGATAGACTTGAGAATTTGATGGATATTGAAAAGCCAGAGTTGATATTTGAAGAAGAGGAAGAAGAGATCAAGCCTACGGACCAGTGGATCCAACTGGTAGCTTCACAAGCCAACGTTTCTGAAGCACGCGCCAAGGAAGCTTTAGAGGCGGAAGGAAACGAAGTGGTGAACGCGATTATGGTAAAAAGAGAGAGTTTGTTTTTATTTGGAAAAGAAAGTAACCGATCAATTGGATAGCGTTTGACAATGAGTGAAGACTTCAAGAAAGAATCGGATCGACTTCAGGATCAAGTGATGGGGCAGGTGCTTGCGAGCGGTAAAGCAGAAGCCAAAGAAAAGCAAGAAGAAAAAGAAAAGGCAGAAAAGCGACAGAAAGTCGAAAAGGAATGGATCGAGGGACGTGCAGAAGTGGTGTATCAAAAGATGTGGCCTTTCATTCAAACCTACTCGTATTCTATCCTTCAACAAGACGGTCAACCGACCACCCAAACCGCTTGGTATATCAGCGACGAAGTGGGATCCGCTCTTTGTCATTCGAGTACACCCAACCTGGCCTGTATGCCTTTTATCTTTTCTCGAGGCGCTTCTGGCATGATTCCCTACAGTGTGTTTTTTCCTATCCAAGCGATCGCTGCTGGCGAAATAGCCACCTGCGATCTTTTGGCCAAGACACTCGTACGTGAATCGGATCAAGCTGCCTATCGGATGGCTTTTCAGAACCGTCTCTTACACTCTGAGGAAAACAAGTTGATGCTCGCTGACTGTTATCAAAAGCACCAAAGCGCTCTGCCCACCACCCCACTGGATCCCAGCCACATCTTGACCCGTCAACAAGCCACGGATCGTTTCAAGGCACCCACACAGGACACCACCAAGCGCGCCATCGTCGTCTACACAGATACTCCTTTTGTTCAACAGTTTCTGACCTTGGATCATGTCACGTTTACCACCGAGAGTGAACGCGCAGATATCCTCTGGCTCAGTCATGACTTTTCCGATTTTGCCTCTCTCAAACCTCATCAATCCATCAACCAGATTCCCAACGAAAACTGTCTTACATACAAACAAAACTTCTCAAACTTGGTGAGGTAAGCTGAAGTGTATCAAATGATGAGAGAAGAAGGTACTTAACCTGTGATCGTTTTTCATTATATAGAAAAACCTTTGGTTCGCCATCGTGGTTCATGCCGACTTATAATCTCATGACGGAATTAAGTGAGTTTGTAGGCGACTATTTACAGGTAAAACCCCCCCCTTACCCAAGCCATGCACTTACTAAACCTTTTGGCCATAGTCGGAAGAAGCGTCTGAAACCAATATTTGGATTACCAAACCTTGGAATGCTGCTCGTGGCATCGGACTCAACATTACCCGAAACTTGTCTGAAATCATTCGTTGTCATGACGACACAACCCCACGTATCGCTCAACGTTACTTGACCTCACCTTGTCTCTATCATGGCAAAAAGTTTGATCTTCGTTATATTGTCTTGGTACGCCAGTCAAAGCCTTATCTCGTAGCTGGGGTCTATAACATGTTCTGGATTCGTTTGGCGAATAAAAAGTTTAATCTCAAAGACTTGAACGACTACGAAAGACAGTTCACGGTCATGAACTATTCTACTTTCCAAATGACTCAATTGGATGACAAGAGCTTTATTCGAAATATGGAAAAACAATACCCTATTCAATGGGAAAACGTACAACAAGATATTCATCAGGTCATGAAAGGTAAAAAAAAAAACCCGATTCAACTCTCTCTTTCCTTTGACTTATATCCCCCTCTCTTTAGACGCATTGAATGCGGCTGTGATGCAAACACATCCCTTGGGCCTAGCTGGAGGACAACCTATAGAAGCAGATACTTTTGCCGTGTATGGTTTTGATATCATGTTAACCAGTGATTTCAAACCTGTCATTCTTGAGATTAACTTTGCACCCGATTGCACCAGAGCCTGCCAAGTAAAAACAAAGATTGATAACCAAACACTCGCTCACTTTTTTTTTAATAGTATGATCCTCAATTTGTCAACAACCTCTTTTCGGTTATTGACAGTAGATTTGAAAAAGTAGAACAGGGCTTAGAAGCATTTACAGTTTTATAGGAAAGTTTTAGTAAATAAATAAATAATATAAGAAAAAAAAAAAAAATTAAGAAAGAGACGACTGGGTAGTGTTGCTTTCACGATGGACCTCTGCTTCCAAAGGTGGTTGTTCTTCTTTGAATGGGCGAACTTCTTCTGGAAAACAAGGGATAACATCTCTTCGTTTCATGTCTTGTTGAATGTTTTCAATGTCTTTGGCAATGACGTTGGTTACCCCACTGGCTCTTAAGGACCGAACGATATAAGAAACACTTACACGTTCCTTCAACAGTCGATGAACCACCAACAGATTTTCAGGTGATAGGGACCGGTACATGGCATAGGTACGTGGATCCTGAGCGATGGGATGGTTATGTTCAGCTACGCTCTTACGAATCACCCAGAAACTTTCTTTACAACGTCTGGCATAGACCATGCATTTACAACCTGTCTTTTGTGATTTTCTGACTCGAGTACGGATATCTTTCTCGGCTTTGAGGTTTTCGTTTTCCTTGACCGCCCTTCGATTTTGGCGGTAATGGCCGCCATGCTTGCAGATCAAATACACCTTGGTTTTGTCCGATTTACTCGTGGTCAGTGCCACATTGTATTTCTTTCCATATTCATAAGCAACCGTACGTAATTCCGCAAGGGAATTAAACATGCGTCCAGTAGCAAACTGTTCTTTAAAGTCCTCCATCATGATGCTGTTGTCTTGTGGCGCGGCTAGGCTGCAGTCTGTTGACGGATACATCTCTGAACCGTTCGGTACAGCAAACGCTTGGTAGCTAATCAACGTATTATCATCTTGTTTCACTGACGTCGAAAAAGGTTGACTATTGACATCCAGTAACGTTTGGTGGGTTAATTCGGAAGATAGCAAGCTTTCGGTTGATTTTGTACGAGTTAACCCCATCAACGTTTGCTGCGTAAACTCGGATAAGGACGAACCCAGGCAAGACTCTTTGTCTGTGCCATGACTCACTAACGGTTGGCTGTTGACTTCAGAAATCAAATGAGAGTTACTTTCCACATTCATTTTTTCTCCCCAGTGTGTGTGGTTTTGGTTTATATCTCGATGTGGGAATTCATTCCTAAAGACACCCGTGGGTGCAGTTTTTATTTTTGAATTTTTTTTTTTGGCTTGAAAGATTTTCATTGGTAGCTTTGGTCGGAGTACCAAAGATGCAGCCAAAAAAAAAAAAAAAAAAAAAAACCAACTCGAACACAAGAAATTGAAATCACAAGACCTTGAGAGAGACCAGCATCTTACACGCACTCTGTTAGCATTTACCACAAACCCTTCCCCCTTGAGAAAAATATCCCTTTTTTTTTTTTTTGGTGAGAACAAAACAACTCTTTCACGTATACCATCTTACTCTGCAAAAGATACTAGGTCTATCTTTTGACAACTCAACTCTTAAACTTCGAATCATGCATCCAATGTGTGTATTCTAGTATTATATTTACATTAGATTTAAGCAGACAAGAGTCTTGTGTTTAATTGAATGTACAATTAAGACCTGTTGCTATTGGGCAGAGTTTGATCAAAGGATAGATGAGAAAATCCAAAACTAGGACCTTAGAGTTGGCACGAGTAAGACAACTACCTTGAGGTGTAGAGTTAGATGTTTGTAACCAAATATGAACGGGAGCATAGGTGAAAAGAAAGCAAGTATAATAAGCCATTGACTTGTATCCTTTCGAAGCATGGTGTCTCAAAAAAAAAAAAAAAAAAAAAAAAATGGCTTGAGCGTCTGCTAATCGCCATACACAATTGCTTGGTCAACCAAAAAGGTGAATAAGGCAAGTCACTTCCTGTGCAGTCAATATGGATACAAATTTTTTTATTAAGCTCTGAGGGCACGTCTATCTTCTTTAGTTTGTGCCTTAAAACCGGTTTTAATAGCAGATACGGAACGAGTAGAGCCACAGTGTTCACAAGTGTTGAAGTACAATCTGTTGTCTTTGGTCATAATAGTGTTAGGAGATTTACAAGTCTTACAGGTGACGTATTCGACAATATAACGACGTAAAACGTTTTCAATTTGCTTTTGTTGGAAACGGCCCTTGATGACCAAACGTTGTCCACCATCAATAGAACCGGTTGTACCCAATTCAGCAAACAAAAATTGAATAACGTGGTCAGCGGGACGGTGAAGCCTCTTGGAGATTTCAGCAACGTTGGCGAAAATGGTTTTCTTGTTGCCTTCTCTTTGAATTGTAGGTGGAACAATGGTGTATTTCTTCTTTTCGCCAGCCATCTCAGGGTTGTTTTGTCTCAAAATGTTGAAAACACGATCCAAAAGCTAGAAAAGAAACCTGTCAACCGACGATTGTTTCCATCTGTCTTCCAGTTCATTTACCTCGTCATATACATAGTCTCTATCGCTCTTTAACCATGCTTCTTCACTACTTTCTTTTTCGGCTTTATCCTCAGTAGTATCGTCATCGTTGGCGTTTTCGTCAGCTAAATCTGCTTCGAATTGAGCCATAGACTTCTTCTTCTTCTTCTTTTTCTTCATGCCTCCAAAATCTAAATCTTCTTCAGTTTCTGCTGGTACTTCAGTTTCAGGAGCGTCCTATGTTTTGTATTGTATCAGCTCAGAATTTCTTTTTTTGCAGGCTCGAAGGACCGACAATTACCCCTTCAATAGACTTGGACTTTTTCTTTTTCTTTTTCTTCAATTCGGAAAACATAGCATCGGGGTCTTCTTCTGCTATTTTTTTTTTTTTTTCCCCACCAAATAAAATAAATAAATAGAGAACGATTCATTTTAACAAGAAAATCTACCTTCTTCAGCCTGAGGTTCGTTGAGTTGTTCGGCTTCTACAGCAGGCTCAGCTTCAGCAACAGGCTCAGTGTCGAAATCAACCTTCTTCTTGGACTTTTTCTTTTTCTTCAACTTGGAGAAATCAACCTAAAATTTTAAAAAAAAAAAAAATGCAAGGGTTATGAAATCGCCAAAAAAAAAAAAAAAAAAAAGCTTGCTTTGTAGTTGTATCTAGAACAGAATATACTTTCTCACCTCTTCATCGTCGAATTGGTCTTCAACAGGCTTTTTTTCGTTATCAGACATAGTATCTATGTTTGGAGTGAAAACTTTTCAAAAAAGGGAAAAAAAGGCAAAAAAAAAAAAAAATAAAAAATAAAATTTCTTTGCGGAAAGTAGTAGCCCACGTCACAATTAAGCTTAGACAGCCAAAAAAAAAAAAAAAAAAGAGTGAATTTAAAGCCCACAGACAATTGGATACAAAAGAAATGAAAAAGAGAGTTTAAACTATTGATTTATATACAAAATAAAAAAGAGGCTACACCAACACCATCAAAAGGAGTATTTGAGATGACAAGGGGTAAAGGAAAAAGAGCAAGCCCATTTATTAAAAAGTTTAACGGTAACGACGGAGAGAGAGAGTGTTGCGACGCTTCCAGGTAGCACGACGACCAGAACCCTTGGTGTTGTTGAAACGGTGACCCTTTTGATGACCGCGAGACTTTTTACCGACAGCAGTGAGGCCACGGGCTTCACGACGCTTATGGACAGGGTTAGCGATCCAGTTAATACGGGCATCGTTGCGGATAGCCTTATGGGAGGGATCGACAAGGATGACTTCAAAGTATTTGTAGGTAGCATCTTGGTTAATCCAATAAGAATTCAAGACACGCAAGTTACGACACTTGCGGCCCACACGTTCTTCAGCCGTCGAACGGAGCGCACGTTGATACTTGAGTTGGTTTACACCCTCGTTGACGGGCTTACCATAGGTAGCACCCTTAGGAGCAGGTCTCTTACGACCCCCACGACGAACACGGATACGGTAGATAACGTAACCTTGCTTGGCCTTGTAACCCAAACGACGAGCCTTGTCAGGGCGGGAAGGGCGAGAAGCACGGTGGATGACATTTAATTGTCTAAAGTAAAACAAAACATTCATTTTGAACGTAAGTTATCTGTTTGGGAATGGTACCAAAGTAATGTTCATCGGATGAATTTCAACCATGCATAAGATGACTTTTTTTATGTGTCAAATTAAAGAGGTATTCAAGCCTAAATGTACCTGTATTCCCAACATCTAACACGAAGCAAAAAACGAGAAACATCCGATTGTTTCTTTCTAGCAAGCTCTTCGAGATACTTATAGGCTGCGTATCCCCCACAACAATGATAAGTCAAAAGCACCAAAAAAAAAAAAAAAAAAAAAAAAAAAATCACTTACCGCCCATAGTTGATTATAACGGATGGATGGATGGATGGATATAAAAAGAAAGGAAGAAAATTAGAATGAAAGATTGGCAGTATACTTCTTTTAAGGGTAGTTCAACGGAGCCTTAAATTTTTTTTTTTTTTTTTTTTTTAGGCAAGTACAATGGATTTTGTGTTTGTATATTTATTAGGATATATTGATATGTCTTTATATAAGAGCAGAAAAATAATCATGAAAAAGTAGATGTAGTCTTTCATTTTTATTTCTGCCCTTTTGACTCTGTTTGATAATGACAATGACATAGATGATGTGAATGTAAATACTTTCGAAGATCCTGTACGCCTTTTCCACTATAGACACAAAACGACTGATTTTGTGTACCGGTGAATTCAGTAGGAGCGGATCGACAGAACTGTTGGTAGTCTTCTCTGAGGAAAGCTGGGATATAGGTTAGACTGAGATGATTAAGTGCTTTACAACTACAGAGGAGACGAGCAATCGCTGGTGCTGTGAGCTGTACACAGTAGCTAAGATGGGCTCGTTCCATCAGGGCTGCATGATCTGCCAATGCCTGGATAGCAGCATCCGTGATATCCGAACATTTGACAAGTCCAATTCGTCTGAGTCGAGTCAGTCTTTCGGCAAGCAAGAAAACAGCAGCGTCTGTAATGGCTAGGCAACAGGCTAGATCGAGGTATCGAATACGAACACATTCAGAAGCCAAGGCAGCCATTGAACGGTCCGTAAGCTGGTGGCAATGGCCGAGATGTAAGAAATGAAGGTAACGGCCAAGTCTGGCTACACTGATCACACCTTCGTCTGTAATCCGATAACACTTGTTGAGTACCAGATTTCGAATCCGTGGTGCTGCCTCTACTAAAACAGCAAGCGATCGATCCGTTACCGATGTCACACCCGTAAAATCTACCAGACGTAATTGTTCATAATAGTTTGGTGAAAGTAATGAATGGGTCAAAGCGCTATCAGTCAATAAACTCTCAGCAGCGTCACATTGGTTCAATCGAAGCTCTCTTAACTCTCGGCAACGTTGAAAGATTGTATAGAGCGCCTGATCGGTCACCCCGCATCCTGTCAAATCAATTTCAATCAGAGAGGGACAATGGGTAGCCAGGGCAATCGAAGATCTTTCGGTAATCGTCACACAATAGTTCAATTTGATCTATAGAATGTCACTTTATAATCCTAAACCAGGCCTTTTTTTTTTTTTTCTTTTACTCTTTTTAAACCAGTACAACTATAAGCCAATGTTTCTACGCCCCTATCGCTTATTTCAAAATGAGGAGCGGTCATGCCTAGGTTGAGTGCTTGAAGTTTTGGACAATGGATGGCAATGGTTAGGAGTGTTTTATCTGTAAGGTTTAAAACGTCTGATAAATCGAGCGACAATAGCTGAGGCCCAATACCAGTTCGAACATCGATCAACTGGCATAATCCAGCATCTGTGAGTTGATAACAGCCAGCAAGTGTCAACCGTCGGATACGTGAACAGTGCGCTAGGCTGCTAAGGTGGCTGTCATTAAGTTGCGGAGCCACAGGTGCTAGGTTGATACGTCGAATAAAACAAGTATATTGAAAACTCGGCTGTTTGAGCTGTAAGGTCGTAAACAGAGAAAGGCAGCGAGACGACAATCTAAAGTTCGGATTGCACCATAACAGCTCAAGTGCTAAACTACTCCACTGTCGACACACATACACACAACCTACTAACGTTCTATCGTCATCCAACGCTTTCAGGATTTGAAATACAATCTCTGTTGGAATTTTGGCCATGCCGGTTTAAAAATAAAGAAGAAGAAAATAAAAAAAAAAAAAAAAAAAAAAAAGCTTAGGTTTGTGTGTGCGTGAACAGACTAAGTGAGTAAGAGTATAAAAATAAACAACAAAAGCAGTCGTTTTGTTTTTTTTGGTTTTTTTTTTTTTTTTTTTTTGGTGATTTTTTCAATCGGAGTATTTGTCTTGTTCTCAGTTGTCTTGCAAGTCTATTTTTTTTTTTTTTGTATTTTACTTTCTTAACATGAGTCATTCTGATAAGGGTAAAGAGGGAAACAAAAGAAAGAGACAGACCAATGTTTAATTGAGCGGATCTTTTATCGAGATAGACAATGAACAAAAAAAGCGACTAGAGGAATATAATGAATGGAAAAAATCGGCCCATTTACTTTATGACATGCTTGTCACTCATAATTTAACTTGGCCTTCGCTTACCTTGGAATGGTTGCCTGAAAAGAAAGAGTAAATAGCGATTCCAAGATTCTCAAAGGCAGATCTGCTCACTTTTTATACATCAAGTAATGCGGGTGTTTCTGAGCAAACACTTTTGTTAGGTACACACACCAATGGTCTTGAACCCGACTATCTTCAGTATCTTTTATTTGAGACGGCTGAACGACCTAAAGTGAGCATTCAGCAGAAATTAAGTCATGAAGGTGAAGTCAACCGTGCTCGGGTTCAGCCTTGGAACACCCAAATGGCCGCTACCAAGACAGCACAGGGAGACGTACTTTTATATGAACGATCGAATGCAGAACCCATACTACGTCTTACGGGACATACAGCTGAAGGCTACGGTCTAGCTTGGAATCCACACGAAGCAAAAAAGAATCATTTGCTAAGTGCTGGTTTTGATCATCGTGTGTGTCATTGGGATATTGGAATGAGTCCAGACGCCAATTCTTGTCTAGCACCTTTACATACATATCAAGGTCACACTGATTGTGTAGAAGACATAAGCTGGCATGCCGTTCAACCCGACCTGTTTGCTTCTGTAGCCGACGATCAACGATTGATGATGTAACTCTCTCTCTCTCTCTCTATGTACCGCTATCCAAAGACCGATTTCACTTACTCCTTTATAGTTGGGATACACGTCAACCAGAAAACCCAGTGCATAACGTCAAAACGCATACAGCCGAAATAAATTCTGTAGCTTTTCATCCCAAAAACGACTGGATGTTAGCCACAGGTAGTTCAGACAAGGTAATAAAAATAAGGCATAAAAAAAAAAAAAATTAATAGGAGAGATCAGACGATAGGATTATTTGATATTCGAAAGATTCAAAAACCTTTACATACGCTTGAATCACATGAAGGAGAAGTGACCCAGGTTGCCTGGAGCCCTCACCAAGACCCTATTTTGGCATCTGCGGGTAGTGATCGCAAGGTGATTGTATGGGACCTTAGTCAGATTGGAAAGGAACAGACACCTGAAGATGCTGAAGATGGTGTACCTGAAGTCTTGGTAAAAAAAAAAAAAAAAGAGAGGGATAGACACAGATAAGCTTTATACTCAAAATCCCTTTATTGTACAGTTTGTCCATAGTGGTCATACCAGTAAAATTTCTGATTTCAGTTGGAACCCTATCGAACCTTGGGTTATTGCAAGTTGTGCAGAAGACAACGTGGTTCAAATATGGAAGATGGTAATTACTTTTTTTTATTATTATTATTTCTTGAAAGGTTTGAGAACTGATAATGACGGTTATTGTTTTTTAAATAGTCAAAACAAGTTTATACAAACACAAAGGATATAGAAATAGATGCAAATGAATTAGAATAACAATAGTAAAGAGAGATGTCCATCCCATATAACAATAGCCTCTTTTTTTTTTTTTGAAAGTCTTTAAATGCTTGGTATTAAGAAATCATGCGATACGTTGGATTCTGAAGGCTTTGAATCTGAAGATTTCTGTTGTTGATGTTGAGAGATAGATTGAGTATCTGGCTTTTTCTGATTAAAACACTGTTGCCAAGTATTGAGTGAGGCCAGGTTAGGTAATTGAATATAGACATCGTACCATCCTTGGCCGTGTACTTTGAGTACATACGCCTCAGATTTGGCCGATTGAACTGTAACATGAACATAGGGCATCACAGTCCCTCGTTTGGCATCCTATATATATATATATATATATGTACACACAATGAATGAAGCTTAGCGATGTATTTTGATTTAGATGACTTACAGAGAAATGTGAGAAATAACCAAGCCAGGGGAAAACCATGATATGGTGCATCTCCCATTGGGATAGAAAAGGGAAATAACGAAAGACGATTCGAATAGGCATCTCGCCCTCGTGAGCCTCAATGAACTTGCAGCCTTCGGTAGCTGTAGAGGTAGTACTGATTGCGCTTGGTTTCCTTCCTTGCTCCAGGAATGGAAGGTCAGAGGCCAAGATTTGATCGAGATTCAAAAGGTCATTTGGGCTATTGAGAAAAGAAAGCGAGGTGGCCCCGTTGGGCTTTTCTCCCAGCTGGTTTCTTTTCTCTTTCCATTTGAGTTGATAGAACGCCTGCAGCTTAGGAAAAAACAAGATGAGGAGTGAAAAAGAAGTGGCCCAAAGAATGGAGATCACTTCGATATAGTACTTTGTATAAAAATCGGCCAATGGGTTCACAATCACCGCAAATCCAACGAGGGCTGAGAAGAGAATGTTACTGTCAGAAGAGATAAGTATTCGGTTTTTTTTTTTTTAATAAACTACTTTACTAAACGGATAAACCCATCTGTTTGCATTCGCTATATCGACTATACTGTTTACCCGCCAAACGTGTTTTGTATGCTAAAAAGGTAGCAAAGAATAAGAGCAAGGCTGCATAGCATGTATTGAGCACCAGGAGAATAATTCCGTTGTTCTTGTCATGCGAGCTACAGGTCCAATAGTGACTAGAGAAAGAAACATCGTATCTGGTAGGAATCGGTCTTGCTACTGTCAGCCCAACAATCACAATAATCTATTGTAATGCGTTAGGAGTGGTCCATATCTAAAATTACAAAGAAGCTCTACTTGCCAAATTGATACTAATAACAACAGCTACAGATCGAACAAGATGGGCATCCGTCATAATGTTCTTGGTGATGAAAATGTTGTTGAAAATACGATAGATACGATAGTTTTTAGCAATCATATTCCTTTTTGATAAAGATTAGTTGAGCCTCACTCGATGTCTTTCCTTTGTTACCCAATGACAAGAAAAAAACCCAGACTAAAGGTGACAGGTGTAACGATACACGAAGCTTGGGAGGGTATGCCGATCATGGTGATCACAGAAATATAAGTTAGTACAAATCCAATGAGTTCCAGACAGCAGAATAAGGGGCTAGCAAAATTGCAGGTATAAGAACAGAGTCATGCTATATCTTATGGGTTACCTTGAGGCTTTGAAAATCTCATGTTTACGATAGATGACCACTAACAGGAAACAAAAGATAGAAAACAGAATACCCAAAGAAGAAAGTACAAAGATGACAGTAGAAATAGGCGAACCTAAAGTAGGGTTGAGAACAGCACTGGGTGGTGAATCCAAAGGGATCTTTTTATATATAAAGAAAAGTTGATGTGTTTTTATTATTAAAAGCGCCAAAAAAAAAAAAAAAAAAAAAAAAAAACATACTGACTAAAAATATTTACCTGAAAAGTGCCATCAAAAAACATGGGTGTTGATGTGATGTTGAGCACACCACCTGTACTTTGACCTACAGTAATCTTGTTTCCGTGTTGTAGGTTATAAACCAAATAGTTTCTATAGTAAAACAAAGATTTTTTTTTAAAAAAAAGACCCTCTTCTTTTTCTGTTAAGCATACCCTGTAGTAAGATCCCCATTTGAATCATAAATCATAGGACCTTCTGGCCCGATATAGTTTACATTAAAAGTAGGGGGTAAAAGTTCATCACCTAAGCCTCCAGAGGCCAATTTGGTTAACTGAGCTGTTTGGTTATGACTTGAAGAGATCAATCGACTATATCCTTTGGCCATGATCATCATACAAGAGTAGGCCAAACTAAACAAGAGAAAAAATGAGTTAAAATGACACTCAAAAAAAAAAAAAAAAGACTTTACCCTTCATAATAGCTAATGTTTCTATGACCAGCATAAGGATACCTTTGAATAGTAAGGTTGGGAAAAAGGGTTAATGTGCGATGTTTAGAAAAATGAAGGAAAGAAAAAAAAAAGCTATTTACATGTTTGCATCTAGTTTAGACCATTGATCAAGAAATGCATCAAAAGGAGGATAACCATAGAGAGATAACCAGTTATCAAACATAAAGAGACCCTGAAAGTCTTTAGCGTAATTGAGATGTTGTGTGTTTTGTGTATTGTAGGTCTCAACACCGGCTTGAAGAGCGCTCTCAGTATCTCCCAGCAAGAGCCAGACATAGTTTTCATTCAAAAGACCGAGCTGTTGGGCTCTCATGATGACTTTACTAGTGGTTGTACCGGCCACCATGATCACACGAGCCCCACTATGAGTCAGGTTATTTAACGCATTCGTAAGACTCTCAGTCTGATCCGGATTGGCAATCGATTGGTATTGGGTGATATGAATATCCATAGTGCCTGCTTGAATAATCGCTCGCTGATAGACTTGAAAAAAAAAAAAAAAAGTTGGTGATTACAAGTCGCATTTGTTTTTGTTTTTGTTTTTTTTTTTTAGGCTAGAGTAATTACATTGTTGACCGAGAGGGTCATCTGTATAGAGTACACCCAGTTTTTTCCACCCTTCTTTGGCGGCAAATTCAAGCATTACATCCGCAATTAATACTTGCGTGGGTATAGTTCGAAAGAAGTATTTATATTGACTTTTGTCCGAAAGAGCGACTTTGAGTGGAGGATGAGTATATAAACAGACGGATAGATAGCTAGCTATTTACCTGCGTTGGCTGTAAAAGAACATTGAGGGATTTCAAGCGTAGAGGATATCAAAGCACTCAAACTGGTCCAAGAACTCGAGATATCGCCAATGACACCCACAACGCCTTGCTGTAATAAGGTAACGGTGGAATAGACTGCGTTGGTGACAGACATTTGATTGACGGTATTGTCAGGGAAAGAATCTTTTTCGATCAAAGAGATATAGGCGCCTGGGATCATCTGTTGTTGGTTGATATCGTTCACAGCCATTCGAATGGCAGAAGAGCCTCTAGAAAGAAATAAAAGATTAGTTTTCAGTTGACCCCAGCTAGACTTTCTTACCCCCAAACAATCTTTGCTGTAAGATCATCCCTTTTTTGACTAAAAGGTAAGAGCACACCAATCTTTTTTTTTTTTTTTTTGGTAAAAGAAACGAATTAAGAAAAAACTTTAAAGAAGATGGAGACACATAGGTCTTAAAATATTACTTTAAGCTCTGTCAGGCCGGTTGTATTAAATTTGGGCGTGATGATAACCGTGGTATTATCTGTTTGATTCATGGAATTAAATTCATCTTCTTGTAGTATCCTTCCGAATACGTTCACTTGGTTTCCTTCCATTTAAAACTGTCTATCAATTACAAAGAAAAAAGAGAAAAGGAAAACCAGAATAAAAACTAATAAATAATAATAATAACAATAATAATAATAATAACAATAATAATAATACTAATTATAAAAACGACTCTTATTTAGCCTACAAAAAAAAAAAAAAAAAAAAAAAAAAGAAAAAAGAAAAGGAAAAAATGAAAATAAAATAAAATGCAGGATAACAATAATATGTAAGGAGTAATAAAAAGAGATAGTGTGGGCTTGTGTGTGTATCTAAATATATGTGCGTAGAGTGAATATTTATTTTTGGTTTCTTTGTTCCTTTCCAGCCAAAATGCGGCTATTTAAAACAAAAGGCGGTTAATAAAATTGTGCAAAAGGTACTCTTTTTTTTATTTTTCTTTTTTCCTTTATTCATCATCTTTTAATGCTCAGGCCATGTTTCCTTTTGATTTAAGGAAAATTTAGGTTGTTTGGCCACTGGACGTGACTAATTGCTCTTATATTGCATTATAAAGACTATCAATAGATCAATCGCGAAAATGATCTGTGTTGGCTGTTTCGGATATTCTATTGATAAAAAACTTAAAAAAGAACTGCTTAAAAACACAGGGACACTATTAGCATAAAGAATTGTCAGCCAATTTGAAGGATTGTGTAGCCAAAAAAGAGAAAAAAAAAGGGGAGTGATTAGCCAGCGCGCTTACTCTTTTATTTTTTAAAAGGTCAAAGTAATTATCTGTAGCTTGAAAACACCAAAGGGTATATATCTATATATCTATATATCTATATATGGTACCCACAGAAAAAAAAAAAGAGGGCGGTACAGGGAACGGCCTACCTATTCATCTACCAGCTTTTTTTTTTTTGTGGAGAAATAAGGCTAGCACTATTGGACAAGAAAGAGCCCGGGAGAGTTCTTAAGCTTTCTTTTTTTTAAAAAAAAAATCGCAATTGTAACTTGAAAATCTTCTAAAAAGGAAATCCAGGCTCTGCTATGCGTTTCAAGAAGGACTTTATACGTTTCAGTTAAATCTTAAGAGTCGTGTCGTCTTTATTAGCTAGTTTTGTTTTTACTATAATACGTAAAAAAAAAAAATTTTTTTGCTCTGTGTATTTATTTACCGTATAGTTACGTGCAAGAGCAATGGAAAGGAGAACATAAAAGGAGGGTTTAGTTTATTAAAAAAAAAAGAGTGCTCTCCTTTCCCCTTCAATTTTCTTTTTTTTTTTTTTTTTGGAAAGCGGTTTCTACACACAAACTCATAAGGAATAAAAGCAGGTAGTACGTAACGTTGATTCTCAATAGTCTTTCTTTCTTGGCCTTAAAAATTACCCAATGTTCTTTAGAGCTTTCATACTAGTCAATATGAGTCTTTGGCTCAAAGACGTCTATTTTTTTTTTAGCAGAAAATAAGTATACAATGGCTTGAGAAAGTATCCAGAGCTTAAGACATCAGAATAATATACATTCTTTAGACTTATTTAACTCTAAAGTTTATTTTTCTTGTAACGTTCTTTCAGTAAGGCTGAACAGGGGAGTAGAGCAGGAGTCTCAAAGGCATACATTCTTACAGGATTAATATGACTGTGGTACGTGTACAAGCTTCAGTAGCTCGGTAGGGGTATCTATTTTATTATGGGATTTTAATGCATGTTCAAATATGGAAACAGGAGAAAAGACCTAGACTGCCAGTCTTTACACGAGTTTGCTTTGGCAAAATCCTTTTTCCCACTTGTTTTCTACAGAAAAAACCTGAAACAAGCTTATCTAAACATCGGCCATCAGATATCCCCTGGTGCCTTTTGCACAAGCAAAAAAATGAATGGACCACCTACTGTTTTAATAGATGACCGTGTATGTGACTGATTTTCTACAAAAAGTGTTGACGTATAATCTCATTAGAAAAGCTAGGGGGGGGGGGAGGAGAGTCAAACCTTTATTTCTACTATACTTTATTTTTCCATCAACACACTAACTGAGATGACTCGTTCTGTCATCAACCAACTTATAAGCAGCAAAGCAGATTGCAAAAAAACTCGCTGCTGTGAACAAAAAATAGATATTCTTGGTGCAAAATTTATTATTTACAAGAAATACTCCATAAAGAGTTCTTTGTTTTCTAAAAGAATATATAATCAAACTGGCCAATACAGAGACAATGAAAAGATCACAACTGAAAAGGTTTTCCTGGCTTCTATTGCTGTCAAAACTATCCTGGGCATTGTAATTCGGCGCGTCTTTTCTGTTGGCGATAGAAAAGATGAAACTATGCTGGGCGCCCTGGTTCTTTTCTGTTGACGATAGAAAAGACGAAACTATGCTGGGCGCTCTGGTTCTTTTCTGTTGACGATAGAAAAGATGAAATTGTTCTGGGTGGTGTGGTTCGGCTCGTTCTTCTGGTCCAATGTGGATAACAAAATAAAAGCATGTTTGAAGAAAGATGATTTCTGTCAATAAAAATATAGAAAACGCAAACCAAACATGGGTTACAATATTACTTTCTAGTTTTAGCAATAGCAAAAGAGAATAGTTTTTAGTTTCATACTATTGACTTTCAAGTTTGAAGATGTCTATCAAAGAGAAACAGCTTCTGAAAGCTTTGGAAAGTAGAGTTCTTTTTTTAAAGGTGTTTTGACATCGAGACGTCTTTCTACTGAGTTTTTAAACTCTATCGGGGCAAAAGCGATTGACCTGAACTGTTTTTTTTTTTTTTTATGATGGTTTCCATTTGATAGTAAAAACTCTGTATAGGCCAGCTGTATCATTTTTACACCTTGGTGACTAAATAGTGTCTAATTCAAACGGGCATGTTTTGAACCCCATTAAAAGTTTTCTGGATTTGTGAATGGTCTTGCATAGAAAATTGCATATGATGAGTATCATAAACCTATAGTCAAAACGAATGGATAAAGACAGATACAAGATGTAGTCTGACTTACTTTTTCTTTTGTAAAAGAGATGTATATGTATATATATATATATATATATATACATGTACTGTTTTTATTAGCTACCTAAAGAAGATTAAAAAGAAGAGGGAAAACACCCGAGTGAAGCCTTCTTTTTAAAGAGAGTCAAGCTTGATTAACCATTGATCTGGAATAAGAGGAATTCTTTCGTTCGATGTGGCAACCAGTTGAAAGGGAAAGAGGAAAGAAGAATCTTTGGTTTCTTCAAGCGAAGCGGGTAGGGTACGTCGAGTGTCTTGAGCGATTTGAAGGGAGTATTTATGAATGGTATCTGGTAAACGAGTTTCGTTTAGTTCGTAACGGTATTGAAGGATAAGACGTTTGATTTGAAGGGAGTTCAAGAGATCAAAGCTGTTGATGGTACAGATAAAGTCCATGAGATCGACAAGCTGAGAGAGACATTGCAAGAGCTGAATCATCTGTACGACCGGGGTTAGGAAGGATTGAATAGGAAGAGCCTGTTGACGAAGCCATTCTTCGACGACGGTCAGGTTCATTCGGATCTGGAGTGCGCGCGACCGGCAGAGAAAGCGTCTGTTGCAAAGGATTCTGTTAAAGAGCTCGCAGGAGAAATAATAAAACACTTGGTTGAGACTCTGATGGATCACTTCCACTGGCACCTGGTAAGATCGAAGTACGTAAAGAATCGATCCCAAGAGATGAGTGACAGATTCTGGAGAGAGTTCCATCCCGGCCACGGTCGGTTTACGAAAGAACCGTTGCCAATCATGAGCAAACTGGACCGTGTCTCCTTCCAGAGGTTCAAAGTCCAGCATGGCAGGCTCTAGGATATGGCATAGTCTTTCTTTGGAATCTTGTACCAGACAGGTATAGGCCAACTCCAATAATCCGTCCAGCGGTGTCTTCCAGTCTTCTAGCTGGCTCATTTCTTTTTCTTTTTCGAAATAACAGATCAGCTGGGATAAGTTCGAGATCCAGAAGGCCAGTGTATGGACATCGTGTGCATTTGCCTTTGAACTTGTTTAAAATACAGGGGAGAGAAAGAGAGAGAGAGAGAGAGAGAAAGAAAGACCTATTTCGGCTTTACCTTGATTACTTGTTCGAGTTGATGCCATGCTTTTGTTAACAGACCGGACAAGGTCTCTGGCGACATGTAGTAGTATGCATAGCGAGCGGAAAGAAAGAGAATGTTGGCTGGCAAACTGATTTCGGCGCGTGATTGTAGGGGTAATTGAAAGCCGGTGATAGCTATACTCAGAAGCGTATCTGGCTCAGAAAAAACAAGCATTTGATGAGGTAAGCAGGTGTCCCAGAGAAAGGTTTGTCTGGCGGGGTAAGGAAGGAGAGCTGAGCGCATTTTTTCGTTCATCAAATCATAGACCAAAGTTCCATTGAAGGAAGGTAGGTCAAGGGCCACTCTGTATTCCAACAAGATCTCTACCAGCTCACGATGATCGTTTGTAGCAGCCCACATGATCGATGTCCAGCCCACTATCGAAACATTAGAATAAGGCTTGTGGAGAGGTAGAACATGTTTTTTTTTTTTTTTTTTTTACGTTTATCTTGAGCATTTGGATCTACACCTGCTTCGAGTAGATAGCGCGCCATAGCGCCCTGACCTAGACAACAGGCATACATCAAAGCTGTGCGATGATCGCTATCCGGCCGATCCAGATCTACCCAATCGAGTGTAGCAGGATGTCGACTGAGCTGTTGAATGCGCTCTACATGCCCTTGAGAAGCCAAGCGGCAGACGGTGTTTCCCATCCATCCCTTTTTCTTCTCCACGCTTTGTTCGTACCAGCCTCTGATTCTTAAAAAGCTCTCAAACTCCTCTTGCCATTCGGAACAAGTGGTGTTTGTGGTCTGAGTTAGGATTGAGCTCTCGGCAGAAGAGGATCTGAGCATACTTGATTCAAGCAAAAAAAAATGAAAAGAAAAAAAAAAAAAGAGGATAAATAACAAGTTTTTTATTATTATTATTATTAATAACAAAAGGAGTAGGTGTTGTTTAACGTTTAATTTTTTTTTAATTTTTTTATTTTTATTTTTTGGCTGTAAATTTTAGGAGATGTTTTTTATTTTATTTTTTTCAGGAGAGGTGCCATCCTAATAACAACGGTAATTATCATTGCAGCCAAACAATTAAATTACTCGGGAGACAATGAGCGCTGTAGCACAAGCGTCAGTTTAGTAGGCCCACCCCCAAAAAAGAAGCGAAAATTTTTCTAGAAATTTCCCACTTCCGTATTAAGGATGGGCTGTAGGTGAAAGAACAAATTGGAACGAAAACAGACCCATCACAACTCAGATTCCCTATTTTAAAACCTCTTACCAAATTGTTGGATGAATAAAAAAAGTTTTTTTTTTTTTTGGCTGGCCAAACGTTTTACATGTATTTTTTTTTAAAACTATTAGGAATGATGGCGAGGCTCTTCACAGAAGTCGGCCATCTTTGAGGTATCTTGAGTCTTGAGGTTAAAAGGCTCTTCGAGAGCAGTGATTCTAGGTGTGATATCGGGTGTCTTTATACAGGTCTTGATAGATTCGTCCGTGTCGTGTTGATGAACAAGCTGGAGCCAGCCAATGCCTGCACCGCTACAGTCCATTCATGAGTTGACGGTAGCGTATTTTGCTCTTACCTTTCTTCCCATTCTTTCTCCATCATCATCATCATCTTCTTCAAATGTTGGCCTTGTCTTTCCAATGCTTCCAACTCTTCATCATTTGTATTATTCATTCAGAACAGCCTTTTTTTGTTTTATTGAATGATGTTTTGGGGAATAAAAAAGGAAAAAAAAAAAAAAAAAGGGCCAGTTTTATTTTGTTTTTATACAAACAGCTTTATTTCTATTACCGCTTACATTGCAAACACTCTGTCTTGTGCAAACAGACCGTGAAGAGATGCTTTCCATAAGCATTCTAAACCTCTTTGGAGCCGACCTGATGTTTGTTATTCTACAAAAAAAAAAAAAAAAAAAAAAAAAAACCACTTGGGGGCTGACTAAATGATGTTAAAATTGCTAAAGAAGCCATCACTTTTGTCTCATAAATGAAACCTTCCCTTCAAAAACAATCTATCTTTTCCTATTGACTCTAATAACTCTACCTACCTCTGTCCTACTTTAATCAGCTTACGCACCTCCCCTCCCCTTTTTTTTTTCTTTTCTTTATTTTCATCTTATTCGTTCCGTAAAATATTCAAACCAGACCTGTTTTTCCCCGAAGATCGAAAATCTTCGATCCCATTCAATCGAGATTTTGTTAAACTTTCTGTGTTACATTCGTTATTTTATGAGAGGAGGGGGAAAAGACTATAAAGTTGACCAATCAAAAGGTTATTGTTTCTCAAAAGCCAGTTTACTAATGCTTATTTATAATTTTTCCTTTTATTTCCTTTTTTTTTTTTTTTTTTTTTTTTAGTTCACCGGCAGTATGAGTGAAGAAGACCCTTTTTTACCTAAAGAAACCAAAGTAAAATCAAAGCAGTTTTTTTTTTTTTTGTAGTGTTTATTTTTTTTTATTTTATTTTTAAAAAACAAAGTTGATTTCAAGTAGTCCATGAAGCCATTGAGCTCGTTTCCTAAATGGAGTTCAATTCAGACAACGCAAGAACGACAAGAACATCAGCAAGTTATTCACAAACTGGAAGCCAAACTCAATACACTCAAAGCAAATACCTATTGGCCTACTCAGCATAGTGATAGCGGTTCAGAATGTTCACAGCTATCTTCAGACGATGACGAAGGCGCCTTTCTCTTGAACAGCGCACAAAAAAAATCAGAAGCCACATACTACCCCTTCACTTGCTGTTGTTGTTTTTCTTGAGTTGCCTTTTACACACACACACAATCTATTTGCGTAGAACGCTTTATTTAAAATTGAATTTTCTGTTGTTTAAAAACCGATTTTTTTTGAACCGTAGCAGGAGTGACCTTGGTTGTATCTTGCGTCATCTCTTCTTTTGAATTTCGTTCGAGTGCTTTAAGATGAGCTGCCTTTTTTGCTTTAAGTAACTGTTGTTGTCTCTGTACGTGTTGTTGGTAAGCTTTATGTTGCTCTTCCGCCAACTTGACTTGATTGGTTACCAAAGGCACAAACACATCCGAAGCCTTCAAACGCGATGAATTCACTTTCTGAAAAAAAAAAAATTAAGACAAAACAGAGTAGACGATGGTTACCTGTACATTGGTAGATGTTGCCTTTTTCTTTTTTACTGTTTTTTTTACATGGGTTGTCTTTTTTGTCTTTTTCGTTGGACTTTGGCTTGACTTTTCTTGTTTACTTTTCATTTTGGCATATCTTTTGTTTTCTTTTGACGTATTCGTACACACACACACACACACACACACACACGCTCTCTCTCTCTCTCTCACTTTTACACAAACGTATGCACACTCTCTCCCTTTTGCAGATTTCTATTCAAGTATGCTCTTCCCCCCCTTTTTTTTTTTTCTGACAAACTACAGAAAAAGAATGAGAAAGAAAAAAGAAAAAAAAAAAAAAAGGGAGAAGGGAAATAATATTTGTTCCCCCAAAACACGTACACGCACATAGTTCAAAAGTAATTTTTATATTTTGCTACCTTGATAAAAAAAAAAAAAAAAAAGAGGGGAGGGGGTAACGATCTCACACCTTGTATGGCTGCATAAAACAAGAGTTGTCCTACGAAAAAGCTTTTTCTTGCTTATAAACTGTATTTAACTCAACCAGGCTATTGAAATGTTTGTGTTCCAATCTATTAAGACACTTGCACACCTGAACCATGTTGGTTACTTTCTCACCTGACAAATGGTTCATCTCTTACATTTATCTCTATGTATGTATGTATGTATATATATATATATATATATATATATATATTGGTAAAATGAAATCTATACTCTGTTATTCAATAATCTATGTTAATCTGTTGAAAAAAAAAAAAGTGACGGTTTTTTTATTGTAGGTTACATTTTATCTAAAGAAAATGGGGGTCAATGTAGAGAACGCGTACAATTGAGATAGAAGCAAGCTGTAAAGTAAGCTAGGATCAAAAAAAAAAAAAGCAAAAGGAGTTCTACTCTAAAGAAGAGGGGATTTCTCTTTCAAAGGTTATATAGGAAAGCATGTAATACAGACAATACAGACTAAAAGATAGAGTGCTCTCAAGGTTGATCAAATGACACAATCTTCATGTGTCGTCCTTTTCTAAAAGCTATCTAATTCATAGTCAGTAGTGATCGCTTTCTCATGTGGCATTCAGACATCCAACTTATTGGATAGAAACAGCTTGTGCTTTGGTTCATCAAAAAAAAAAAAAAATATTATTGGAATGGAGATAATTAAAAGTGTGTACGTGTTACCTACCCTGTTTGGTAACCGAATTAAACCTCCATTATGGCTTCCCAACGATCTAAGCGTTGGGTAGGGCAGATAGACATGTGTGTTAATCAAGGTTTTTCCATTTGTTCATCAAGCACCGCTTGGTGTGACATTGCTTGCTCATTATAAAAGGGCACTGTCTTTGATTCAACCGTCTTCTTCACTCGCTTCAGATGAACGGACAGACCTATCGATTGATTCCTAGGCATAATGAGAAAAGAAAGGAAAGCTACGATGAAGAGTTCATGATTGACTCAAGTACTGCTTCAGACGACGATGATTCGGTCAAGACCCGTATTCCACATCGTCAGGATCTTAAGGGCGTCAAGGAACACGTTGAAGAACACTTTGACCGACCCGAACTGATCAAGGACTGTATCTTGGGACTTTCTGATGGTCTCACGGTTCCTTTTGCGCTTGCTGCGGGTCTTTCTAGCTTAGGGGACAGTCGTATTGTTCTTTTTGGTGGTTTGGCAGGTAAACGATACATCCGTAGATCGCGTTGGTTCGCTCACCTAGTTTATTCAGAGCTTGTGTCAGGCGCAATCTCTATGGGGCTAGGAGGCTATCTGGCCGCTAAATCAGAAGCAGAGCATTATGAAACAGAGAGAGAAAGAGAAGGTACAGCTTTCTTTGAATTGACATGCAGACCACTAACAACTCTCCTCAAAAGCGCGAGAAGTTCAATTGTACCCAGAAGAAGAAGAAGAAGAAATCATAGAACTCTTTGAGCCTTATGGTCTTGATCGTCAGTCGATGGAGCCTATGATGATCCGCTTCAGACAAAACAGTGAAAAGTTTGTGGATTTCATGATGCGTTTTGAACTCAACTTGGAACTGCCAGATCCCAATCGAAGTTGGGTAAGAGAAAACAATAAAAACAAAAAACAAAAAACAAAACAAAAAAGCATACACCCAATGATCGGTACTGATCGGTTTCGCTAGATTTCTGCTTTAACTATCGGCTCTTCTTATTTCTTGGGTGGCCTGATTCCTTTACTTCCCTACATGTTTATTTTAGATACCTCCAATGCACTGTATACCTCATGCTTCGTCACATCACTTACCCTCTTTTGCTTTGGCTATCTCAAGAGCATCTATCTAAGACCCAGACAGGCCCTGATGGGTGCCATTCAAACCCTGGCTATCGGTGCCGTGGCTGCTGCTTTTAGTTACGGTATCGTCGCTGTCGTAGACAATCAAAACACCTCCACCTAAACTCTAGGTCCCATCTAATCCCCCCCCCCTTCTCTCTTGTACTTTCTTTTTGGCTCATGCTTAATTAAACTAAACACCTCATTTCTTTTCAACTTACCTGAGATCTCTACAAAACCTCTTTTTTTGTAGAGAGATCTGGTTCCTATCTAGGCCAAAAAATAAAGTCCTGAGATAATCTCTTTTATATCTCACTGTCTATCACTCTTTCCACCTATAGACTCTTACACATTTAGATAGCATGGCCGTCGTCCGCTTTGACGCCCAAAAGGGTTCACGTCATCTTATTTGACTCGCTTTTCTACGTTCCATTTGTTTTGTTTTCAGCCAGCAAATGTCTTGGCAGGTCTTTAGATTCAGAATCCGATACAGCAAAAGGATAAACGTGTGCGACCTGATGGTTTTAAGAGAGGTCTTGTAATGAACTAGATTCTTTCTTTTTCTCTATTGCCACTTTTTTTTTTTTTAATATATATATATATATATATAGTTTTGGCTACCGTCTTGTTCTTGTTGTTTACAACTGCATGTGGTATTTGACTCGATGGACCGTGCTTTTGTTATCTTTAGGGCTATTGAAAACCGTCTTTGCATCCACTATCTATTGCATTGATCATCTCACCTATACTCCAAGTACCTGCCCTACGTTTGTGCCCAACGTAAGATCATCGGCAGCACGCTTGTTCAAAAATAGCAGCCATACTGACAACAGCTGTCAACTTACCTTTGATCTCAACTGTTTAGGCAGCCCCAGTCAATGTGAAGGTGTCAAAGCAACCTTTCAAAAGGCAACCGACATCATTGCCTCCGCCTTTGAATTCACCAGCCCATTGATTGTCAATGCGACCTTTGGACCGACGTGTGCTGAGAACTGTGAGCATGTGGATTGGGTAGAATACATCGGACAGGCTTACCCTTCCATCTCCTATCTGATGGTGGACTCAACAGATAATGTGACTCGCATGTACCCTCAAGCACTACTGAAGCAATCTACCCAACTCACCGTCCGCCCACGTTGGAAATACTATGACATTCAGGCACAGTTTAATAGCAAAGTCAATTGGTATTTCTACGTAAAGTGATGTCCTCCCTCCTCCTCTTTATAAAGATACTAAACCAGACTTGATAGAACGATCCGAGTCCTATTAGCACAAACCAAACAGATTTTTTAACCAACGTACTACACGAACTAATCCATGGCCTTGGCTTTTTGACATCTTGGTCTGACAGCCTCTTTGGGGAGCTCCGTCCGCTGCTCGATAATCTCAATCGGTTTGCAACACCACGGCCTCTAGCAGAAATGGCAGATGGGGCCTTGATGAGTCGTTACAATACAACGTTACCTTTCTGGGGATTTGCCGAGTTTCCGTTCGATAAACTGATTGCTATGAACATCTCTGTGCATGGCTTTCGTTCATTTTCGGAAATCACCCAACAGCTGAACAGTTTCTACAACAGCCATGCCCAGTTCTTGACAGTGCTTGATTTTGCCAATGCCTGGTATGCTTCAGATCAGTACAGGCTGGCTATCGATATCTACCAAAAGACCGTAGCCCAGCGCGATACTGCCATCATGATCCATGGTCAACCTACCCTCTTGCTCGAAACCGGCTTGAACCCTTTCAGCGACGGTTCTTCTCTTTGCCATGTAGATCTGGCCACCAACCTCTATTCAAACGAATCCCTCATGGTCTATCTCGCCAACCCAGGTATCACCCATCTCAACCCTTTGGGCCCCAAGCTTTTACAGACCATGGCCGCCCTTGGTTACCGCATTCGCCATACAGACCCTACCCCTCTGCCCGATCTCGTCTACTGGAGCCCTCGTCCGGAACAACCCCCTACCACCTTGATTCATGGCCCTGCCCATCGACCCTTCCTACAATCCAATCTTGCCTTCACCGTCTCACCTGTCTTCTGTCTTTCACGTCTTGTGACTTTTCATCTTATCTATTGGCTTGTATCATCTCTCATTTACTTACTTCAAAATAAACTAGAATCTTACTCGTTTTAAGCACCCGCCGTTTACTTTTTTTTTTTCTTTTTTTTTTTTCCAATTAGGCCATGGGACCTAAACGACCCCGAGGTTCTCACCGTACAAAGATCCTCAAGACAAAACGAGTCAACAAACAAACCGAGACGCCAGCCCAAGAAACAAAAGAAACAGCCGTTCCAACCAAAGATACCCAGCGATCGGACGTACCATCTGATAAAAAGGTAGAATTAGAAGAAACCACAAAACTAAAGAAAAGCTCAGAACAACTCGTACGCCATTTTGAACTCTTGGGTGAAAAAATCACTTTGGTGACCAATGAAGTCTCAGGTATAAAGCAAGAATTAAAAAAAAAAAAAAAAAAATGGGGGGGGAGGGCATCACTCGATTCACTCTTTTTTCTTAGCTGCTTCAAATACCATGCATCACTGGAGATACGTTTTTGGTACAATGGCTCATAAAGAGGGGGAACCCATGGTCAAGTTTGACCTTCAACGTAAAGAAGGATAGTATTTTATTTGAAAACATAAATTTTTTTTTTTTTTTTTGTTATTATTATTAGAGAGTGTACAGAGAAAGGAATGGAGAGAAAAGAGAGACAGGGATGATGAATAGATGTATGAATGGATGTGTTTTGTGTTAGGTTTCAATTTGTCTTTCTAAACGATCCAAGCGATCACGTAAGGTGGTAAGCATCGTTTGATATTCTTGAGGACCAATGTCATTTTGAGATCGGACGATGGTAGGAGGTGTTTGAAGCTCTTCACTTCTTTTTTCAGACATAGCCACCAGATCTTCAGCCACCGCTCTTTCTTCCCGTGTAGCACTGAGCAGAGGTGAGGGAAGTACATGGGCTGATGTTTCTGAACTTTGGGACGACGCACGTCGGCCGTTGCCTTCCAATCGACTCTCCAGCGCTTCGATACGCTGTGACAACTGATCGACCTTACTCTGTATCTGCGCCACTACCTCGGCCTGAGCTTCTTTCACCTGGTTCCTCACAAGCCCTTCAATCGTCGTCGCAGACGCTTGCAGGGTCTGCATCAACGATGACGAACGTCGGATCTGGTCGTCCAACGTGCTCTTCAGCGTACGCGTTGTCTCAATCGTATCAAACAAGTGCTCAAACGGTTGGAGGTATTGTTGACGTTGTAAGGCCGCAAACGAACTGGTCGTCGGTGTCTTGGGCGGAAGTGACGCAGTCACTGCAGAACTGGCTACATGCTCTCGTGCAGGATTGAAATGCGATTTGTTGTTGAAATGTGACGAGCTAGAACTGTACTGTTGATACATCAGGCTTTCTCTACTCGCCGGATGAGCAGAATGAGGAGGTTGCTGTTGAGACGGTACAATCGGTGGTACCGCAAATTCTGGTTTTCTGGGTGAAGACTGGTGCGTCAACGTAGGACGTGCAGTAGCAGGCGCTATAAGCACATTCTGTCGAGAAGATCCAAAACTTAGCCCATGATTCACTCGACCTAAAATAGAGTTGAGTATCCTGAACTATCTGTTTGTGTATGTGTGTATGTATTTTTTTTTTTTTTTTTAAAAAAAAAAAGAAAAGCTTGCTATCTACCCAAATTTGATTTTTGATATTGCACTTGATGATTTAGTACAGCTTGATTGAATTTTGTATTAATAGGTGCTGATCGAGCCCCGGCAAGTTGCTCATGGTAAGAAGGAGCAAAGATAGTCAGGTTCAACGAATTCTTGTGTTTGGCAGAAAGTCTCTTTTTATTCGAAAGTTCCTCTTGATCTTCAGGTACATCGGTAGCATAAGAGTTGATCTTTTTACCATGTTGCCTCAAAAAAGGTCGATTCTCCCTTTCAGATTTTTCTGATCCGTGTCGAGAAGGTGAAGAGCCGCTGGTTTTTTGGCGTTTGTTCGCATGTTCCATCATACTAATATAATCTTTAGTTTGTCCTCTAATCAATAAAATAAAATAACCACGTATATACATACTTTTGCCGTCTTAACTCATTCGTGCTCAACAAAACTTTGTCTAAAGCCATCACATTTTTTGACTCTACTGCATTCAAGGCTGGCGGCGATGGCGGCTCTATCTTGATGGCCGTTTCCTCTTCATACTCTGCTCTGTCCACCATTTTCTCAAGTGGCAATTGGACAGATTCCCAAATGTGTTCTTCTTTTGGTGCTCGAATAAATTCAGGAAACGTTTCTAGTATAGCATCAGCTAATCCCTTTTGATAATCATCAGGCTGGAATTTACAGAGTTCAGCCAGTACATATTTGTTAAAATGAAGTGCAACCTTAAACAAGGCATTTGTATTCAAGTAATAATCTTCATGATCCTTATAGCAACTTTCAAAATAGTCGCCTTCAAACGAGATAGGCGGCAGCTTGAAAAGCGGCGCAACATCCGAAAGACGGTAGAGTAACGTATCTGTGTTGGGCAAACGAAACAGAATCAAAGGCTTTTTATGTTTTGAGTATCTTCCAAGAAGTTGACTTAGTACTTTCATCTTATATTCTTCCTATTTCGCACAAGTATATGAATAGACCGTTAGATGTACGTATGTCCAAGGGTCAAAAAGAAACAAAGGAGAGAGAGAGAGAGAGGGAATAGAAGGCAACTGGTTATCAATCTTTAATTATTGTTTAATTGCAATGGCTCCTGGGCTATTTTCTATTTCAACATCAGCTAATCATTGATGTCCTTAATTTGTTCAACCAATATACAGTTATTTCTTTTTTAGAGTCAATCTTTAGTATAGACTTTTTAAAAATTGACAAAAAGACAAAAGACAAGAAACTGCTCCTATACCCCCCTTTTTTTTCTTTTTTTTAACGCAACCGTCTTTTTTCTTTTTTCCTAACGTCGCTAATACTAACGTTACAAATCAACTTTATAAAAAAAAAAAGCCTATTACTACTCTAATTAATCAACCAATTTGTATTTTTGTACACCAAAAAAAAAAAAATTATCCAAGGTATACCAAATATAAAGATGCAACACTTGTACATAGCTCATGCATGTTCCTTTTAGTAACACTATTTGAACTTTTTTTCTTTTTTTTTTTTTGCGATACACCAGAATAAGATAAAACATCTTGAAAAGACAAGTTACAACTATAGACAACCGGTCACTAAAAGCGGACTTTTATAGAGACTCATCGTTCGCTTTGGATGTCTCAAAGATCTTTTTTAAAAACGCAGTATGGGTAGAAGAACAATTAAAGATGTTACATTTGATATTTTTCTCTCTCTTTCTTTTCATCTTAATTTGAAAAAAAAAGAAAAAGAAAAAACGCGTCATTAAAAGCCGAAGTTGCAAAAAGTCTTCAAAGCAAAATCAACATACAGTCAACTTATTCAGAGCAATTCAAAAAAAAATTAAAAAAGGCTGTTCCTGCTAAATAAAAAAAACACTCTGTTGCATCCCCCAAAGTCCAATAATAGCCGTTTTCTTTATTTTTTGCGTATCCAAAAAAAGTTGGAAATAACTACTGATACTATTTGTTTGTGATCGTGTTTAGTACAGAGGGCATTTTAATCATCACATTCTATATTATTTGGTGTTATCTTGCGAAAACTACTCTAAAAAGCAGCATGCTGAGTGTCGCTACATCTAAACATATTTAATTATAAGAAATGATACATTCGGCAATGGGATAATACATATAAAAATAAATCAAGTTGTATACAACTTGTGCTTGCTGAAAATACTTTATTTACAATGAATTAGATTATAAAAGAAACCCTTTATTATAAGATATAACGAGATCAATACTACAAAAAGGCTTTTTCATTGAAACTAGTCTCGTCGCTCGTTAAACTCCAAAAGCTTTGATGCTTCCAGCTAAACTTCAAAACTAATCACAATATATATTGCTTGCAACTATGTGTATAACCTATGAGTGTTATTACATGTTTTTATAATTGAAGAAAGCAGAGGGTTTAAAAAAAAAAAAAACTTGACAACAATATGGCGCAAGTGCATAATCTATCTCTTGTTGTTATAAGTGTTGATTGTATAATAACAGAGAATTGCATAAAAAAGGTATTATGATCAATCATAGAGTATACACAAACAGCTGATGATATGAGTCGCTATATGTTTATTTATTTTTATCCTGTATCATCACTCTATAATTTACGAATCCTCTTGACTTGAAATTATTCATCATTTAGCTATTTCAAATAAGTACTGACTGCACATCTCAACTGGAGAGTGAAAATAACACTAAAATCTCACTTCAGTAGCTGGTTGTTTCAATTTACAGGAGCGGTTTAGACAAAGAATGAGATCTTTCAAACTAACTTGTATAGTAACAAAAATGTAAATATAGCTAAAGCTCATTTATATTTTATCGGTATATATTTTGCGTTTTGCTATTATTCATTTACAATGATGGGAAGCCTTTAATAGATGTATTCCTGGGAAAATGCCTGGGATTATCTTTTTGAAAATCGATGCAATATAAAAACATTAAACTGATGATTCATACAATCACTTTAAGTTAGTAGCTGCTATCTATTTCTAAATTTACTTTGTTATTAAATTCGAAAGAGAAGCGTCTCAATCAGTTTGGATATACAGATTCTGATAATGATTCTACTTTATAAATATATAGTAAACTTTAAATATAAAGGGGATTTTATAGGCTTAAAAGATAAGAATACTTTAAAAAGAAACAAGATACCAAAGGTACTGAAGTGACTGGACAAATAATATAAGAAAGGTGAGGACATTATACCAAAGGAAGGATAGAGTCATAATAATCTTATCGTTTCGTTAGAGCAGGGATGTCTCTCAAAGCACAACTAGTTTCCATAATAATATTTATTCTTTTTTTTTTCTTTGTTTAGTTCCATTTATGAGTTCATTTTTTTGTGTTTCGAAACATCTCTTTCCATTTATTACTCCCGTAATGAAAGTGCAATTCAAAGACTTTTTTTTTTCCAAAAATATTGACAAAAAAAGCAGGTTGCAAATTCTACCAACTTACACCTATTTTTATTTTATTTGAACTAACATACGAGAGACATCCTTGTTTTAAAGAAATGCTTAGATTATCTAGATCACCTTTTTTTTTCTCTATATTATGTTTGGTCGATTTCTAGTTTATGTCTACACTTTCAGTATCTTGTTTCTTCTTAGAGTATTTGTATTGATTGAATTTAGATATTTTATAGAATCTCCCCTATTGTTACATACAAGCTTCAATTCAGTCAATTGATGAGTATTTGCGGTATTAATAATATATCTAAAGATAGTTCAGCTATGCTCTAAGACAAGAACATTCTGACAGGTCTCAGGTATCAGATCCATGATCAATTCATTCATTACATAATTATTTATCCAACATTCAACCCAATGGGCTTAAGATATACAACGTTACGAACTGCAGAAGATCTCAACATAGGATTATCCATTGCAGATATCTTGCTTATTAGTTATATAATCAAGCACTAAAAATCTACTCACCCTGGACAATTAACCAGTTTCTTTTTTAGAAAAGTATACAAAGCACCTCTATTGTTATGTTGAATAAAGGACAGAAAATTTTATTATAGTCAGCCAGTCTGATCACTTTGTTTTTATTTTTGTATATCTCGTTTGTTACTTGATATCACACCTATATTTTAAATATTATCTTGTATTTAAAAGTTCTTTTCTTATGAGAAACGATGAAAACGATAATACATTAATAAATTTAAAAAAGAAATGGTATCCGAAGGATGCACATGGATTGACAAAAAGAGCATTATAAAAAGGATAACAAAATTTCAGATACATTTTGTTTTTTTAAAAATCTCTTATTTCCCAATATATATTAACTTTCTTTTGGGAACTCATCGTTTCTCTATTAAAATCTGTATATTTGAATCTTTTGAGACGTCTCTCTATAGTAATGTTTCGATTATATTAAGGGAGTAGTGTGGCGTTAAGGACTTGTAATGGGAATTCAGGACAATAGAATTACAAACAAAGCAGATAGGTAGGGGCAAGGCAAAAGATTGAGTATAAAAAAATAGGAAGGGACAGACGGACAGTTTAAGAAGAAATCTTATGAGTAATATTTTGCTAATGTAAGAGTTGTGTCTTCAAATAGGGAAAGGGAAGAGCCGGAAAGGTTCAGGTTTGGATTGACACAACTTCGGAAGGGAGAAGTGTCGTTAAAGACTTGTAGTGGAATTTCGGAAAAACAGAGCTTACAGACGAAGCATACCTGTAAGAGCGAGGCAAAATATTAATTAAAGGAAAACAGAATAGACGGACAGTCTAAGAAGGAATACTTGAATAGTAAAAGGAATAAGTAATATTTTGCTTGTCTTTATTTGAATGAATTGACAAAGGGTATTTATACTCTTTGTTGAGGTAAGAGAATGTTCAGTCAAATTAAGTAACTAAAGTGGAATGTAGTAATAGAGTAATGTAATAAACATTGGGTACTGGTAATAGAAGAATGTTAGTCCCAAGTCATTACATTATTTCAGCTAATCTTTATTGTTTGAAAGAGTATTTATGCTCTTTGATAGAATTAAAGAATGTAATTTCAAGTAAAGAGAAAAAAGCAGAGCAACCGAAAATAGTCATGCATAAAATAAGAAGGGCATTGGCAATATCAAAGGAAAGTTGGTAACAAGTCATTACAGTCTTTGATGAAAAGAATTGTCTGTAAATGCATTTATAATTTACGAAAAAGTTATTGTTAACTAAAAGAAAAAGCCTGTGCTTTTAGAAGAAAGCAAAGTCATGTTTTCTTTTTTGCTCTTATTGTGCTTTGTGATAGATTAGAAAAACTTGCACGGTGCCTGCTTGTTTTCAATTGTTAATAATCGAAAAGCTGACGGTAAAAAAAGGTATCGAGGTACTATTTTTAGACCGTCACAAAAGCCTTGCCATCATGAAACACGTGACTAGTTTTAGACAAATAGACTTTGTGGACAAAATTTTAAATTCGAATTCCGCTAATAATTCGAATTCTTGCGGCCGGTGCTCAGAATACAAGTCGTTTACTCAATTTGACCACCAGGTTCCAAGAATAGCATTAAATGATGAATTGCATAATTTCACGTCTTACACTTAATTGTTGTGGGGAATAATCATCTGCAGCCTTCCTTCTGAAAAATGCTTTGTGTTTTTTTTCCTTTTATGTAAAACAATAGGCATCATGTGATACTTTGACGAAAAATAACACATTCCGCTATTATTGCATTACAAAAGATACTGTAAGAGCTGTGTCTTCAAACAGGGAGAAATGTTCTAAAATTATAGACAAATTTATTATTTAAAAAGGTTGAAAATCAATATTACTGCTAAATTAGGTTATAAATAAAAAAAATAAACAAAAAAAATAGCTAAAAATGTTTGTTTTCTAAAAAGATAAGATATTTCGAAATTAGTGAAAATAACGGGAAAATCAAAAACATGATCAAGATCCATGACAATTTTTTTTTCAAGAAAATGAATCTTAAAATAAAAAAAAAATTATTTTAGACATAATAGGGGCTCAGGTAGTACAATAAATTCATCTTTTTCAAGAAAAATCCAAAAAAAAAAAAAAAAAAAATTATTAAAAAGATTATACAGTATCCTAAAAAGTAAAATGTTTCTCAGGGTAAGGGAAGAGCCGGAAAGGTTCAGGTTTGAATCGACACAACCTCGGAAGGGAGAAGTGTAGCGTCAAGGACTTGTAGAGGAACTTCTGGACAATAGAGCTTACAGACGAAGCGGATCTGTAAGAGCGAGGCAAAATATTAATTAAAGGAAACAGAGTAGACGAACAGTCTAAGAAAGAATACTTGAATAGTAAAAAGAGTATGTAGTTGTTTGCTGCTGTTTATTTGAATGAATTAACAAAGAGTATTTATACTCTCTAACAAAGTAAAAGAGTGTTCAATCAAATTACATATCTAACATGGAATGCAGTAACAGAGTAATGTAATAAACATTGGGTAATGATAATAGAAGAGTGTTAGTCCCAAGTCATTACAGATACTGTTGTGATGGCTAAAGAACCGCCTGCTCTTTTCGGAGAGCAAGACTTTATATGGTAGATTTTATTTTTGACTCATACCCCCAACGCCAATACCCTCAACGACATTGTAATACCCACACGATTTCAATAATACACAGATGAAATGGCTTTATTTAACTAGATATTTTACTTTAAGCACATAGTACATTTACAAGCCCCAAAAGTGAGATAAAGTATAAAAAGAGGTGAAAAACTCAAAAAGAAAATTGAGGGGTACGAAAAAAAGTTTGCGATCTGCGAAAAAGGGCTATTGAGGGATGAGTTTGAGATAACTGATAAATAATTAGAGTCATCCACGTTGTTGGCAATTACCAAACAACGGATACCCAAGTCATTATCTAGAAAAGATTAAATCATATAATCGGTGTCTTTGATACACATAATGTCTTTTAAGTTGGTCCGGATTATAGTTGCCCGAAAGTAGCACTTTGGACTCTTTTTTGAACATCTAAAGTCGTATCGACGAGTTTTTTTTGTTGCTATATAAAATGACAAGAAAATATATCAGTTCATTATATAACAAATTTCACATAAAACGACTTGTGTTGTAATTATGTTTCTGTTATTTTTACGCCATCAATTAAAGACTGCACCTCCAATAACCTTCTTTTGAAAAAAAAAAAAAAAAAAAAAAAAAAAAGGCAAGACCAAACTCTAATAATTTATAGTATTCGGTAAGTTTTATAGTAGTTGTACAAGGTAGTAGTGCAGTAGACCGACTTTGTTTGTCTTAATAAAAGCTTTCCTCTACTTAAACACAAGCAATTTCCAGAATTGGTATTTTTTTAATCAAAAAGGATTTTAGGACCCATTATAGTTTTCCGAAGAGCGCGTGATTTTTTCGCTTCTAGTTCTTAGTAAGGACGCTGTCCTTTTGAACGTATTCGTACTCTGCTCTCGAGAAAAATAAACACCATCTTTGTAATGGCTATTATAGAACTGCTTGTCTGAAAGAGAATAAGGCGGCTGTCTTTTTTTTTTTGGGTCTGTTCAGGTTGGCTTACCTTTTTGTTCGTAGTCAGGAGAAAGAACAGGTCTACGTTTTGTATACTTTTCGATTCTCCACATTTCTACACCGGACTTAATTTTTTCGATAAACCCCATCTGTTTTAAAAAAGTCAAATAAATATAAATGCAAAGAAAAGAGTTATTTTAGAAAAAAAAAGAGTTGTTTTTATTTTCAAGTCTAATCTTCACTTTGTTACTGGATCGGGTTTTCAAAACATGATTCGTTTCTACTATTGTTTCCCATTTGATCGGCTCAATAGAAACTGCCCAAGGTAAGCAAGCGGATCTGAAGGACTTGAATAAAAAAAAAGAAAAGGGTTTAACTATTTTTTCTAGAAAAAAAAAAAAAAAAAAAAGGTGTTACCGTTCCGTAGCTAACAGCTTCATACCCTCCAATAAAGTGGGTACAACAGTTTTGTCTAAATAAACTCTTGGCGGAACACCACCTTCGACTTGCTTGCTTTTGGGGACATTAGTATCTTCGGCATTACCTTCCGTTTTTGTCTGATTCAATTCCCCAGAGGATTCCTTTAAAGTTTCAGCTTTAGAAATGTATGAAAGCCAACTTACTTGTACTGTCATGGGAAGATCATTAATGGCTGGCTTGATTGTTTCCATTTCTTCAAAGGCCAATTCCCTTTTCAAACAATGAGTTCACAGAGTCTTATTTATATCATTCCAAAGTAGGTTAATTACATGGGCTGAATATGAGTCTTTAATGACGCTTGTTGGGTTTTTTGTGTTGCTTGGGTTATTAGATCTGATTCCATTGTTGTTGTTGGTATAGGTTCGCTAGCTTGGTCAGGTTCTGAAGTGTCTTGATCAGTACGCGTTTCTTGTATAGCTTCTACTTGTTGTATTGGTTCTATTTGCTCAACTGACTTTATTGCTAGACCCAGTTGTACATTTTTAGGGGTTAGGTCTACTTGTGTTTCTTTTGTCTGTAATTCGGGATTGTCTGTCATGTTTAGTGTGTTACTAAAAAAAAAAGAGAAAGACAAATTTGAGAAAAACCAGTGTTCTTGGTGTATATGCAACAAATCACGGTAAAAAAAAAACATAACAAATTGATAGGAATACCTCAATGATTACAACTTAAAACGAAAGAAAAAGAGACTTATTTCTAAGCTGAGAACTACGACTATTCTCGTGTTGGGTACCGAATAAAACTTATAATCGATATATTTATTTGATCTACAGCAAAGCCCAAAATCGTATAGAGCACTAACATCTTCCTATTACATACCTTTCTTTTTTTTTTTTTTTTTTTTTTCTTTTTTACAATGGTGTGATGCTATTAAAGCCAATGCAGGTTAAAAAAGGTCTTGATCAAATCTACAGTTTGCAAAACAAAAAAAAAAAAAAAAACTTCAAACTCCCTTTGGATTTTTCTGCTCTTTACTTTGGTTAATTTTTACATGCCTAAAATCAAGACAGCTAGAGGAACTTCCAGTAGCTCCAAACTCTCACCTTTTTTCCGCAAAAAAAAAGAAACAAACCCACCCGAACTTCACGACTTTATTAGTGGAAATAGTAGGCTGGATATATCGTATCCAGCTTCTTGGGCTGATGCCACAATTTTGAGTCAAACCGATGTGTATAGGATTCTTCGAAGCTGTAAACTACCCTCTTCTTTAGGAGAAATTCTTGCAAAAAGTAAATACAAGTCGCTATTTTTTGTACAATTTAAAGCCTTAGCATAGGCTCTATTAACGACTTTTTAGCAAAAGACATCAATGTACAGATACACGAACCACAACATTGCATCTCAGTCGCTACTGCTAACAGCATTCATCTGTATTTTTATCAACGAAAAGTAAGATTTAGCCTAAATTGAAAAATGTCTATCAAAAAACGAACAGAGTGGTTGGTAACTAATTGTTCTTTGTAGAATGGTAATCGTATATTTTATTTGCCTGTAGAGAAAAGCCTAGGGTTATCTACAGTTTATTTGATTGAAATTGAAAGTTCGCTTGGAATGTTGGCTCTAAACAAGAGCGGCAGAATGCAGTACTGGAGACAATACACTGATAAAACGTTTCTCACATATCAGATACCCTTCAGCCAAACAGAACACGTCACGGCTGTCAAAGTTATTCTCAGCCTACAGCAGGTGGTAATTGGAACAAGTATCTCCAGCATATATTTGACCCAACTACACCATACAGAGGAAATTTCAGTGTTTTCTTTTTATAAACAAACAAGCTTTATAAGAACTTTGAGTGAAGTGGTGTTTGGACCAAAAAGTATACCCAGCTTACCAAATACATACAATTATTCTCTGCCCTGCCGAGGGAAAGTACTGAAGATTGATTTTATTGAAGGATACATCTATGTAGTTTATACAAAACACATAGCCATCTGGAAATTACATGAGTCTAAAATAGAGGTAGAAAAAATATTCAACCATGAAAGCTTTGAAATTAAAAACTATGTGCATTAGTTTTTGACTATCCTACATACCGAGAATTATGTGCAGCAAGCTCTTTCTTCACACGTGCCGCCTCATTTTGCAAAGAACTCTATTCAATCAAGTTTATTAGATATTTGCTTGTTCTCGTAGGTTGTTTTAAACAAAAATCGAAAATTTGAACGTTTTGGTACCTAGGAATGGTGTGTTTTTCACTCTAATATCTTACTCAGTACCTGAAATGGGAGACTATGTACAATATGCTATTATCGAACTCAAACACAATCGATCGGCATTAAAGGAAAATGCGTCTCTATTAATATTACAGGCAGTATCTGTTCCATATTCTGTTGTACCTGATAGTCTAAAACAAACACCAAAGTTGTACATGGCTTATGGGTGTCCATTGCCTGTTGCATTTATAACTTTTGATAGAACAGTGGTGGCAATTTCGCTTGACAAAGAATTTATATTTGAGGAGCGTGTGGCTCTCAAAGAGGAAAACGAAATTTTGTGTTCAAAGATATCTTTGATAAATACCTCCACTCTATCTGCTACAATAATTACTAAGAACGACATAATCGACTTTCAAATAGATATTGATGGCCTGAAAGACCGAGAAAGGTACTCTTTATATATATAGTTTGTTTCTTACTAAAAAAAAAACGATAACATATAGAAATATACATACTCCTGATTCAGATAATATTGTAAATACCAGGTGATTATTTTGGCTATTCTGACCTTTTTTTTTTCGAGTAGAGAGAAAGGGACTCCCTTGTATTTAAATCTAGACTCCAGCAGGCCGTGTTCTTTGGTGTATCTGAGGATGTGAGTTTTTCGTTTTCTTTTTTTTTTTTTTTTTTTTTTTTACAAAACTTTTAAGACAAATATAGGGACCATTGCAATTTCCGCTTCGCACAGACCAAGAGGATATCACTGAGCCTGTGACACTACTGGCAGACGAAATATTCAATGGTTGCGACCTGTTACCTAAGTCATTGGATTTAGGTCTTTATGTTGAATCGAGATATGTTTTTTCAAACAGAATTATGTCTGCATTGGCTGACAATGGGTTGATGTATTTGGTAAGTTTTTTTTTTCTCTTAAAAAAATACTGTATTAATTTTCTATTGTAGGTTCCAGAGTCAGAAAGATTTAAACTATTAAAAACTACAGAGTACTACCACCTCGCCATAGTTCTTTATGAATCGATAGACCAAAGTCTTTACAGTGTTTTTGAAAATGCCATTAAATCCTGCCAAAACACAAGTGGGGATACTGATACTGTTCGAACATTTTTAATAGATCATGTAAGATTAGACATATAAACTAAACAAGATTGTCTCAACAAGGTTTTTTTTAGCCGTTGCAAATAAATTCAATCTTGGATACAGTACTTCAAAACATTGACAGCACGAATTTGAGCACAGACGAATCTGCTCAATACCTGAAAAAAATGCAAGAGACTGTTTTGGTATTTTTTTTTTACTCTAGGAAGAAAACTGACAGTATATATTAACCAAGTTATACAGTGTTTAGCGCAAAGAGCTATAAAATACGAAGAAAAGTACATAACTATTTACGATATCAAGCATCATTTTGGAGATCTCTGGATGGGTACATACGAACACACTTTCTTTTGAGATCTAAAAAAAAAAAAGTTTCTAGTGGCAGCAAAGTTTTAACAACAGTCTTTGAAAAAATGCATCAATGCTTTCTTTTAGCGTCAAATGGCTTATCGGATTTATCCGTAATAGAGCTAAAAGAAGGGATATGTGATGTTTCTTCTTTCCTTCTAAAATACTTGTCAATTGAAGTTGAAAAAAGGTAAACGTTTTGTAGCACTAACATATTTCGGTTCGAAAACATAATTTTTGACCCATAGCAATGGAGACGTCCATAAGAGCGAGATCAACAAACTGAAAAAGTTGCAAAACGTTATTATCAAAGGCTTATGCGACTGTAACTGTTTTGAATCAGCTATTGAGCTTGCCGAAAGGTATCACAACCTTTTTTCTATAATAATGGCAATACAACAAAGTCATCTAAGTGAACATGAGAAGCAAAAAAAGCATAAAAAGTTTATAAGTATATATGGCTACGATTACTTTGTGTTGATAATGGAGTGGTATATCAACAATGGTAAGAAAAAAAAATGGCAACAGAAGATCTGATGGCAATTTGTTAGACAAAGAGGCTAATATATTGGTTTGGAGCCAATATGCCCCAGAGTTTTTAAGTACCTTTTTCGAACACAAAGTTACCAATGTATCGTGGATTTACCATCTTTTGAAGGAGGACAATGCAAAAGCACTTATCGATTTGAAGGAAGGATTGAACAAAGAGCAAAATGTGTACAAGCGATGTACCATGCTGAGTTGGGCAAAGATGCTCTTTGTTGCTGACGCAGAGGATAGAAAGAGCAATTTGTTAGCATGCGATAGTACTGAAGTCATCACAGGTAATACGAAAAAAAAAAAAGCAACTACATTTGATCAAGTATAAATTTGCTTTATAGGACTACACGCATTGAGAAAGATAAGTATTGACCTCGAGTTTGAAGCTATACAAACGGAAATTGTTGAAGCATTTAAGGAACATCTGGCTAAGATACCACTCAACGAGTCACCAGTAGAGTTTATTTTATCCAAGTGTGGCCGTATAATTGTTGGCAGAAACAACAAAGAGGAGCTAAAAAACCTAAGGATGTCTATACACTCTTTACTAGAAGAAAAAAGTATCAGTAAATTAGATGTAATTAAACTACTAGTTTTGCTCGATAATTTTGGACCTGATGTCGAAAACGTCATAACCGCACTCAAACTAACAAATGAGCTAGACAATGACTCATCAGAGCTCTTTTTGAAGATAATATGGACGGAAATATACAGAAGAGACCTCAGTAATCGATATATAACTTTTTATGAGCAGATGACAGACATACAGCGACAAAATGCCTTGATGGAAACATACACTTATCGTATAACTAAACCGGGCACTAACAAGGCAATCCCTCCAAGCCTATTTTCTAGCTTGTTTCAATCACAAGATATAAAGAAGCTGGAGTGCTTGGTGCAAAAAGCAATAAACACCAATTGAAAAGTTTGGATATATGCATTTTGTTCTTTTATTTTTTTTATTCTCCATGTTTTAGTATTCTCACAAAGTCTCTATAATTAAAATTTCCTTCTTCGTCCACTACAGAGCCCTTGAACATTATATCTACTTCTTCATCAGTGAATCGGTCTCCCATGGTCGTCATACATTCTCGTAAGTACTCCGCGTTTATCTTTCCATTTCTATTATCATCGAAAGCTGTGAATGCCTTTAGTATTGTATTTTCTGTATCTGTATCTGCCAGTTTATCCGCCATAAGTGTCAAAAAAACTGTAAAATTTATTGGTCCTGAAGCATCACCCATCATATCTTTGATCTCATCCTCAGTTGCAGGTTGACCTATATATGCATGTATATATTTAGTTTTGCTTCAAAAAGGTTTGAAGGAGTTATACCTAGCCTTTCAAATGTTACTTTTAAATCATTGACATCCACTAGACCATCACTGTTTGTGTCCATGATACTAAATGCATCCTTAAATTCCATGACTTGCGCCTTATCGAACATAGCAAATACATTGGAGTTCTGTCTTCTTTTATTCTGTTGAAAGTTGCTAAATTATTAAGACTTTTTTTTTTTTAAAAAAAAATGGTAAAGCTTTCTTACTATTGGCGCCATTTTTGTCTATAGAGAAGAAAGGGTGAAAAATTAAAAGAGGTGCTTGAAGAATGCTTTTACTGTAGATAGGAATCACAACAAGATGCCTATTATAGAATATTAAATAGCCGCTTTTTTGTTTTGTGTCCGCATATAGCTATAAAAGAAATCATACAATTACTACTACTTCAGTACTGGTTATCATTTATTTTCAGTAAAATAGGGACTTTGAAATAGGTGGTTGCATAGATTTGAATTTCAATTTAAAAGGTTAAAACAAGTGTGCGTACAAACACTTTCGGTAGCATGCTAGGAGAAATTGAGGGATGCAGGATATAAACAGATATCAAGTATTTCCAAGCCTGGCGCCAATGCGAAAGAACAAATCAGCTTTCTGCAAATCGACTTTCTGTAAGTTTGGCTTTCTGTTCATTTCTATCATTGTGGCTGGTTTCACCCACAAATTGAGCTGCCGGTCAGAGCTCTTCAGTTTTTTTTAATACCGTAATTGTATCTTCTTTTCGATTTAAACCAAGTTGATGTAGCTATTAATTCTTATTTATATACATGTATATATATATCTTTGTTCAATAAATAGAGACACCTAATTTTATGTAAAGACGGTCAATGGGCTCTCAAGTTGATCCTAAGCCCATTTGCTATAAGTGTAAAATATACAATCGTTATGCGTTCATTGAAGTAAGAAATCTTTTTAGTAAATTAGCATAAAAGAACAATTCATTTACCCATTATGTATTTTCTCTTGCCAGTTTTACCCCTTTTTTCATTATCCCTTTTTTTTTCTCTGTTTGTACAAAGAGTTTCTATAAATTCAATTTTTGTGCTCTACTTTTTATTTCTTCCTGAAAAAAAAAAAGACTCAAGAAGCATGGCAGAAAGTAAACAGATTTCAAGCGTAATATTAAGTGAAAACCCTACATTGATTTCCACCACACCTACCAAGTCGGACGAAGTACACATTGACCTCAGAAAATGCAGGGAATATCACCAAAACCCTACAAATCCATTTGCTTTTACTGCCGAGCAATTAGAAGCCTTAGTTGACCCAAAAAATATGAGCTTATTACGCGATTACCAAGATGTGAAAGGCGTCGCAAAAGGACTTCACGTCGACCTAAAAATTGGGCTTATGCCCTATATAAATCATCAGCCAATTTCATTAAAACAAGTCATGGAGGAAAATAGCACTTCAGAAAAAGATCTAGGAGAGAACAGAAGACAGTCAGCGAATTGCACGAATACATCAGCAAATATCCAAACGTTATTTCCTCAAAGAACAAATGTGTTTGGTCCAAACATGCTTCCAAAAATCAGTTCAAAAAATATATTCCAGTTAATGTGGTTAGCGTTTCAAGACAAGACACTTGTATATACATATACATATACATTTGTTTGCTTTTGTTTTTTAATTTAACTTTCTTTTGTAGATCCTATTGGCAATTGCAGCTGTGGTTTCACTAAGCGTTGGACTTTATGAGGATATTGCAGTTCCTGAATATGATATACTGGGAAACAAAATCCCTGGTGTAAAATGGGTAGAGGGCGTGGCAATTATAGTAGCTATTTTGTTGGTAGTACTAGTGGGAAGTGTAAACGACTACCAAAAAGAGAAACAGTTTCAAAGCTTAAACGCAAAAAAAGAAGATAGGGTTATCAAAGTAAGTATTTGTATTGATATAAGGTAAAAAGCTTAGATGAGTAACTGTCATAGGCTACAAGAAATTCAATAATGACTCAAATATCTATTCACGATATCCAAGTAGGCGATATACTGCACCTAGAACCTGGAGATATTGTTCCGGTAGATGGGTTGTATATCGAAGGACACGATCTTAAATGTGATGAATCTGCAGCAACAGGAGAATCCGACTCCATACACAAAAATACATTAGACAGATGTGAAAAAGAAGCAAATAAAGATGCAAACAATGCCCATTTGTCTGATCCGTTCTTAATATCAGGCTCAAAGGTCATTGAAGGTATAGGCAAATATCTTGTTACTGGAGTGGGAAAGCATTCTTACCATGGACGTACTATGATGGCCCTTCGTTCTGAGACTGAGAGTACCCCACTACAAGAAAAGCTCAACGATTTGGCTGAGACAATTGCTAAACTAGGCTCTGCTGCTGGGCTTCTAATGCTCATTGTACTTTTAATCCAATATTTCATCAGCTGGAGAAATGGCATTCCCGATCAACCATCAGCAATTGTATTGGATATCATGAAAATTTTGATTGTTGTTGTTACAATAGTGGTTGTTGCTGTTCCTGAGGGTCTACCTTTAGCTGTCACTTTAGGTATGTTGGTAAAAAAAGTCCAAAACTTCTTTTAAAAAAGATAGTAAGCTAACGTAACTTTTCAGCCCTTGCCTATGCTACTCAACGTATGCTCAAAGACAATAATTTAGTACGAGTCTTATCTGCATGCGAAACTATGGGAAATGCTACGACAATTTGCTCCGACAAAACTGGGACTCTCACTCAAAACAAGATGACTGTAGTAGCTGGTACTCTTGGCAGTAGTTTTAAGTTTTCAAAAGATTCTCAAGAAGCCGTTTCGATATGCAAAGTTTTTGAGCACGTGCCAAAAGAAGCCCTTCATTTGCTACATCAATCTATTGCGGTAAACACTAGTGCATTTGAAGTGGAAAATGAAAACAATGAAACCTCATTTGTTGGGAACAAAACAGAGATAGCTCTTCTTCAATTTTGCTGTGACACACAGGCTAAACGATATCATATATTGAGAGCACAATGGCCTATGGAAAAAACATATCCTTTCAGCTCGGAGCGCAAAACAATGGCGACCATCATAAAGACTCTAAATTCAAAGAAAAATACAGTTTACAGAATGCATGTTAAGGGGGCTTCTGAAATTGTCTTAAATCTTTGCTCATTGGTCTTATCCTTAGAAAAGTCCCATGCAAAGGAGTTGGAACAAGAAGATCGTCAGCGAATTGAAAAAACTATACAAAAGTATGCTTCACAAAGCTTGCGTACTATCAGTATTGCATACAAAGATTTTGACCAATGGCCTCCAAAAGAATACGAGAAAGAAAGCGTTTCTTACGACGATTTGGTACAAGGCTGTAACTTTACTTTTCTAGGGGTTGTTGGTATTGAAGATCCTTTGAGACAGGGTGTAACAGAAGCGGTAAAAGCGTGTCAGCGCGCAGGTGTATTTGTTCGTATGGTAACTGGAGACAATTTGGTCACTGCCAAAAGCATAGCAAAGAAGTGTGGAATTTACACACCAGGAGGCGAGGTAATGGAAGGCGCTGTATTTCGAAAGCTATCTTCGTCAGAAATGGATAGCGTTTTGCCCCGTCTTCAGGTTTTAGCTCGGTCAAGTCCAGAAGACAAACGTATATTAGTTAGTCGCCTTCGGGAGCTGGGTGATATTGTAGCAGTTACCGGCGATGGAACCAATGATGGCCCAGCACTCAAAGCTGCCGATGTAGGGTTCAGTATGGGTATTGCTGGTACAGAAGTGGCAAAAGAAGCTTCTAGTATTATACTAATGGACGATAACTTCTCAAGTATTGTTCGAGCCATTATGTGGGGCCGTTGCGTCAATGATTCTGTCAAAAAATTCTTGGAATTTCAGTTAACCGTAAATATAACAGCTGTTGCACTTACCTTCATTTCTGCTGTGGCTAGTACAAGCCAAAAGTCAGTGTTGACTGCAGTACAGCTTCTATGGGTTAATTTGATCATGGATACTTTTGCCGCCCTTGCGCTAGCTACAGACCCGCCTACTCCTGAGTTATTAGACCGCAACCCAGAACCTCGATCTGCTCCTCTGATTACCTTCAGAATGTGGAAAGTCATCATTGGTCAAGCTATTTTTCAAATTACAGTAACTCTAGTGCTTCTCTATAGCAATATACTTCACTACCCTACAGAAAGTGTTGTTTTACAAACCATTGTTTTCAACACTTTTGTTTTCTGTCAAATTTTTAATGAAATCAAGTAAGTTGCGCTCCATATACGATAACAAAGACTCATCAACATCGTTACTATAGTTGTCGGCGAATTGACAACAAGCTAAACGTTTTTAAAAACATATTTGCCAACAAGTTTTTTATTGGCATTTTTTTTATATGCGTCATTGGACAATGTATAATTGTTCAATTTGGAGGAACTGCTTTTCAAGTAGTTGGTTTGGATAGTGTACACTGGTGCATATCTATTATTATAGGGTTTATGTCACTACCAATCGGTGCAGCCATACGTATGATTCCAGATGAGTTGTTTGGCTGTCTATTTCTTAACCCTGTTACGCGCCAAAAGTATTTAGGCGGAAATCAGACCACAGAAACCTCAGTGTATGTTGCTGGAAATGAACGTTTGTCATGGAAAGAATAGTCATCTATTCGTATCGTACTCTTTTAGTTCACATATTATACCTAGATTCACAGTCATTTAGACCAAGGTGTATCTTTTTTCAATAATGTATAAAATAATAAAAGAAACTCACACATATCGGTTCTGATATATTGTATTCGCTATATCGCGTCTTATCCAAAAGCTTATTCAATTGGGCAACTAGTGTCGTAAAGAGTAGTACAAAGCGTTTTTTTTTTTTTTTTGAAAGATATTAACGTATCCTTTCGTAAAGCATATAAAACAAAATTTAGCCCCTAGCTCTCATTATTTTGAGTATCGCTATAAGACGGCTCGCTTAGCAGTTACTATTTATTATATATACGTTTGTGTAAAATTTGCTGAACAGTAAACTGTTACAACACTATGCTACTCAATTTATAGGTTATATCTTTTTATTATCTCAATCTTGCTACTGTTTTTAATAAACCTTATTGCTTAACCCCAACCTATTGGTCACATGTTATATTTCATTCACACCTTAGCCCCTCTTTTTTTTTTGTTAAAGCTTCCAAATAAATAACATTTTCAATGATAATAAAGAAGTATGTGGACCTTTTGCTTATTTCAGATTTTTAAAAAACAGCCCTTTTTTATGTTTTAGGTGAAGCTAGATTACAGTAGCAGCTAAATGCAAACAATGTACCATGGTATTTAGCGTTATAAATAACTCAATGAAACGGACAATAGCCTTAGCATATTAAGGTTTACGTAGATGATCAAAATACTCTAAAAGCCCATATGACTATCAACAGTATTTTTAAATATTTTGCTATTTGCTTTTGGAAAAGCTTTAGGTATAAACTGCTGAATGCTTTGAATTGTAAAGCCCAAGTCACTAAAAATAAGAAACTACATTAAATCTCAGTTTATGAGCCTGATTGCTACCTTATGTCGCTACAAATAGCGTATTTTTTCTTATGCATTGTTTCCGCAAGCTCAAGTTGATGATTATCTAGTAGCGATTTGTTGACAACCATGATTAGCTTTCTGTCCCCCAATCGAAGTACTTGGAGCATGGTTCCTGACCCTACCCAAATTTGAAATCAAAAAAAGCGTTTATCTAGCCCGTTTACCTGCATGGCTAATTACTATATTTGCTTCCAAGATGTCATTCGTCGTTGATGGTTTGTATTTATACCCTTCTACTTGCATTGTTGACCCTTCATAGGCCTGAATGTTTTCAAAAAATACAGGTTCAGAGGTACCATATTGAAATACAACTCGTTTGATGTTTAGACGCGATAGATTATCCAAAAACTCGTGCTTTGTGGTCTCATATATTAACTCATCAAACCCTGTAGAGCCTACGGTTACAAACACTGACATTGAAGCAAGAGAAATAAAAAAAATAACAAAACAAAAGCAAAAAAAAAAAAAAACTCCGTTTAATACATTTTAATCAATGAGAGAGCCGCACGCAAATCGCCTTTTATTTTATTTTATTCTCGTTAAAAAAAAGAGAGCAAAATGAATCTGTCAACTATTGCATTGCTTTTAGCGACAGTGTTTTGTGCTGTTACCAACGCTGTTCATTTCGAATTAAGAGCTGTAAAGCCTGAGCTTGCCGAAGAAGGAACCAAATGCTTCAGTCAATACGTGGCTAAGGATACTTTGGTTTTGGCGGTTCTCAATGTCGGGGAGGGTTATAACCAGCGTGTTAATATTCGGGTAAAAAACGATGAGAACTTTCTCTAAAGAAAATACAAAAAAAAAAACCAGTAAAGCTGACGTTCACCCTAGATTGAAGATGACAGCGAACCAGCCAACATTTATGTAAAGAAAGAACACATCTCAGGCGAACTTCGCAACGCTTTCACCACTAATAAAGAAGGAGAAGTGTTTATTTGCGTTGAGAACATTTTGGATAAAGGTACTCAAAGAAAGGGCAATCTTGTTTTTGTGTCAAGCTTGCTAACGACAATAATAGACTTCAAAGAAGGACCTCAGTACAAGCGCTCAGTTGAATTGCAATTTAGTATTGGAGCTGAGGCTACTGATTTTAAACAGATTGCTAGTGTTGAAAAGTTAAGCCCTCTTGAACTTGAGCTCCGCAAGTTGGAAACAGTTGTAAGCGAGATTGTAGGAGAAATGAACTTTTTAAAGCAACGTGAGGCTAAACTGAGAGACACCAACGGTAAACTTTTTTTTAAAAAAAAAAAAGAAACGTAATAGCTTACTCTCCTTGTAGAATCAACCAATGAAAGAGTCAAATGGTTTAGTACAATGTCTTTGGTTACGCTCTTTGGACTTGGTACCTGGCAAGTATTATATTTGCGTCGCTTTTTTAAGAGAAAGAGATTGATTGACTAGGTTTTTAAAAAAAAAATAAAGGAAAAAAGAACAAACGTTTGCTGTCAGTTTTTTGTATTGCTTCAGTTTTTTTGTTTGTATGTTCGTAAATACAGTCTATACTACATGGAAGTTTTGTATGATACTGTTTGACAGCTGTAAAAGCGAAAGGCTTTAAGCTTATTGCACCCATAGACGAATTACCTTTAAAAGGGAATATGGGGATCCGTTTGTGACATGTATATATATTTGGAGCAACTAATAAGCATGAAAACTGACACATGTTGGATGAATGTCTTCATATTTAGGCCATTTTAAAAAATAAAGCAACGTGCGGTGTTCTTTTGCTTGCCTCTTACAAACCGGTTTTATGAACCGAAACATCTCCCTTTTTGAAACCGTCGCTTTCTATCAGTATACTCCTTTTCTTTTTCTTTTTCTTTTTTTGGTTTATCTTTCAGTACTTTCATAATACGACTATATAAAAAGCAATAGGTTTGCATTTCGAGTTTCCTTTTTTCAAGTGAGTTCCTAGATTTTTCTGTTCCACGAGCCGAATATCTTAATTGAGAAAAGGCTGTGTGTAGTTTTTCAGTAAAAGACCCATAGACTTTAGTGGATAGTGTTAACATTCTTTTTCATATTTATGTTTAGCTTCTATAGAAAACCCTTTGTTATATTGTCTGACTTTTGGTTTTTACACAGGGATATATTGAAGCTTTCTGTATACCCTTGAAAGGCTCTCGACACTATACTTCAAAAAAAAAAAAAGGTGTAAGCTTAGCAATGATCTAGATAGACAAAGCTTCTAAATAGCAAAAGCGTATCACGAAAAAAGGGATGTCTATTTGTCATTTTTACTGAGTAGATTGTAGTAAAACGAGCTCAGCTATCTAGCATTATAATAGACTATCATTTACTATTCGAGCATTGAGTAGCTATAAAATCTATATCGATAGAAGATGCCAAAAATTATAGTCTACGGTAGTTTTCGTTTTTTATAGACAATAGTCATAAAAGCCTTTTCTTAAGAGCATAGTATTCATTTGCTATGTGTGGTTTGTATTTATCACAGTCGTACTCTGATCATTTGGGGCCCAATTACTTTTTCGATTTGAAGTGGACTAATAGTTAGATATTGTCATATTCATATTAACTATATATACATATTGCATCAACGCTCATGCTTGATTTTGTACTTGTGTATTTCAGTTTTTTTTTTGTAATTGTATTTAATTTAATGAACGAGTGCCAATTAATTGAAATAGGATGATTTTTATTTTCAGCTTTATCTTTTGTGATTGATCCTTAAGCAACAAACTAAGTTTCTTTTAAAAAAAATTACTATACGCAAGAGAAAGAAAGAAAATATGGTATATATCTAGAGAGTATGTAAACGGGGCTAGTCAGATTTTGTTCGAGTGACAGAAAAAAAGGGCTTGTGCTACTAGCTGTGACAGAACTCTATACGCTTAAGAGGATACTTGTGTTTATAAATATCCAGCGCATACAGAACATAAAGCACTAGTTGGTAAATTTAAAAATCCAACCAGACATTCTGCACCTATAAGGCAATCCTTTACCAAAAATAATAAAAATAATGGTAGAATTAATGCAAAATTACAGGTTTTTGAATCGCTCATATCACGCTTAGTATGAAGGAAAATTATATTGTAGTCAATATTTTCATACGAAACTCGCTAAAATAACTACTCCAACCACTGAGATGGCTCCTGTAGTTTTTTCAAAAAAAAAAAAAAATCTGGGTTCTAAGCTTATGGTCGTAGTATCCCCAGCGTAAGAAGCTACTACATAAGCACTTGCAACAAAAAAGGAAAATAGTAGTATCAGGGAGCACTTTTTGTAGCTGAAAAAGGGGTTTAAAGGACTGACACTAGCTCAGGGCGCCATCTTGAATATTTCAGTTCTGAAAAGCTTTAAGCTGAATTAAAAAACGTTTCTGAAAAGAGGTCGTGGCTTTTTAACTAGTTGATATTGGAAACGAAATTCAATCGTCGCCAATCACTTTAATTGAACTTTTAGAGTAACTAAGGCTTGTAGTCAGAACGGCTTAGATGTGGTGGATTTAATAGCGAAAGTTTGCATATATGTATTTTTGAAACATGTAATGGCGCTTTTGAATACATATAATAGAAAGACGATTTACCCCTCTAAGCTCTTATTGAAAGCGTTATCCAAAATGAATATTTTAGCTATACTAAAGTTTCAAACCCCTTATGTTTTAAAAGGTTAATAGTTGTGCTTTAAGAAACACGCTGGTTATAAACTTTAAGTTACTCGTTTTTGGCATGCTTCTTGATTTTTTTTAGAAATTGGATTTAGAAATCCGCTGATTGGAACCGTACACACTGTAAATAAAAATAAATAAATAAAAGTAACAAAGTCTTTCTCAATTGAGACAATTAACCCGTGACGGTAGCTGCCTGTAACCTACTTGATGGCAAGGAGTTTTTAAAACGCAGATTCATTTCTTGCTTTTTCTTTCTTAATAATTTTTTTCTTCCATCTTTTTTTTTTGATATCAAGATGGTAACTGATCCAGAACCGGGAGTACTGAAGAACTCTTCTAACGAGCAGCGTAATGGACCTGCCAAGATGATTGGAAATTACACGCTACAGCAAAGTTTGGGCAAAGGGAGTATGGGCAAAGTAAAGCTAGGTGTACACAATGTGACAAACGATAAGGTAATTTCACTTAGAGAAGAATGTTAGAAACTCTAAACATGATTAGATTGCAGTAAAGATAGTACCTCGAGCTGACTTACAAATGTTTAACTCGGTATCTTATACAAGCGGTAAAAGCGCTCAACAAATTGCCAGAGAAAAAGCAAGAGAAGAAAACAGAGAAGTGCGCACCATTCGGGAGGCGCATATGATGATGGTACTCAAGCACCCAAACATTGTCGGACTGAAAGATCTCGTGATTCAGGGACCTTATTTCTACATTCTGATGGACTACGTCGGTGGTGGCCAATTACTTCACTATATTGTCAAGAGACAAAGACTCTCTGATAGACGGTCGCGGCTATTTTCAAGACAGATAGTTAGTGCTCTTGACTATTTGCATCGCAATTCGATTGTGCATCGAGACCTCAAAATTGAGAATATTATGATTGACAAGTCGGGAAGACAAATCAAAATTATCGACTTTGGTTTGTCCAATATGTTTTGCCCCGAAAAATTGTTGACAACTTACTGTGGTTCACTCTATTTTGCTGCGCCTGAACTTTTGAAAGCTAACCCCTATCATGGACCAGAAATCGATATTTGGAGCTTGGGAGTCGTTATCTTTGTAATGGCAACAGGCGCTGTTCCTTTTGATGACAAGTCTATGCCTGGCTTGCATGACAAAATCAAAAGGGGTTTTGTCAACTACCCTTCTCACCTTAGTGAAGAATGTAAAGATCTGCTCTCAAGAATATTTATTACAGACCCTGCAAAGAGAATTATTATGACTGATATTGTGCATCATCCATGGATTAACAAGGATGCAGCTATCATCAAAAACTATATGCCTATCAGGAAAACAATCACACTCCCCTTGGACCTTAAAGTCATTGAAAGGATGTCCCAAGGATTTAATCTCGGCGAGGTTGATGACATCGAAAAGAAGCTCACACTAATTGTCCAATCTCCTGTGTATCAAAGCGCTATGCGACACATTTCTGACTGTCGTTCTAGAAAGGCCACACCCCCTCTTTCCTACCAAGAAATTAACGATAACATCATATACGACGGTCCTCAGTCTGTACCTGCTGCTTACCACTCTTACATTTCGCTTTACTGGCTAGCCTCTGAAAAATTGACCTCTCAAGAGCAGGGTGCTGCTCATCGCGCCTTGTCCCTAAAAAGAAGTTTGTCCAGAAAAGGCTCAAGTGAGTCTATCGGAGGCGGGGTATCTTCTGCTGCCGCAAGCCAAACATCTCTTGTAGATGATAGTCATCATAGGCTACTTACCGATATACCTATCAATCAAACGCCAGTAGCACAAGCGTCTGCTGCTGTATCCACCAATTATTTAACACGCATACAACGCTGGCTTCGTTCTTCATTATCACAACATCAATTGCCCATTGAAAACCAGATACCTGCTGTACCCGCTGTACCCGCTATACCTGCTATACCTGCTATACCTGCTATACCTCAACTTAACGAAAAGCAGCAACAAGCATCAATCGAGACCACAAAAGTGCCCACTGCTATATCAGCACACCCTTCTTCAGAATCTGAAATCAATCAAGTTACACCTGCACTTTATACAGAAGACCCTAATACCGTTGCAACTGCTGGCTCAGATGCTCCTCCTCCAGGCAGCAAATCATTGTTCAGGAAATTGTCTAAAGCAATTCTGCGCAAAGAGTCATCAAAATCCTTACATAAAAGAGCAAGTGGGCCTGTTCCTGCCTTACCTGGCAATGTTAGCAGTACAAACACGAGTGATAACGAAAGCGAGAGACAGGACAGCCCTCCTCCAGTACCGCCTAAAGACAATCTTTCGCACGGATCCGTGCCTCAAATTACACGGTCTGCATCTTTGGCAGCACCGACACGCCACAGTCGCAAAAAGTCAGTTACTCGTTTGACTGGTAAGATTGGATCTTGGTTAAGTCGCTCTTCCTCTGTAAAGCATAGTTCTTAAAAAAAAAAGTATAATACGTGCACAATAAAGCAAGTCTTATTGTATTGGCAAGGTCATGAATAAAATATTGCAAAACAAAAAAAAAAAAAAAACCTTTTTAGATAAATAGATGCAGTTATTATGTTAAAAGTTATAAGTTGTCGTCCATCTTGTAAGCAACAAAAGGTACAACTTGATGTTTCGCAGTTGTTAGAGGCTTCAGTTTCAAGTGCTGCCCTCCTCCCTCAATGAAATGCGGGTGGCTATTTCCCCAACCATCTGGTGCTTCAATATCTTTATCTCCATATACCAGCACCTTGAAAGTACCTAAGTCGTACAAAAAAAGGAGTGATTAAAGATGCAGTAAGCAGTAATCAGTTTACATTCATCTTTTAAGTCAGGTAGAAAAGATACGCTAGCTGTAATTTGTCTAAGAATACCTTGGATTTGTCGGATCGATTGCTTTTTCAGCTCTTCTTTCCTAAGAAAATGAGTTTATCTATATGCTTTTGGTAGGTGTTGTATGTTTTGTTCTGTTTTTTTTTGTTTTTTTCTTTTTTTACTTTTCGGCTGTGTCCTCTTCGGCTGGTACTGGCTCCTTCACAACAATATCAAAATGCCATCGTTCAATTATCTCTTCGGTGTCCAGCATTTTTATAACAATTACCCATTTACATACACTGTCGCTTTTTAGCCAAACTATAGAAGTACTGAGTTAAGGTGCGCTTTTGTATTTCCGTACCTTCTAACTGCCGAATTATTTTGTCGATGTATTCTTTCAGCTCATCGTTAATTGTAATCATTGTATTCATTCCATATTGAGCTGCTAACTCAAAATCTTCAGCATTATAGATGCCTCTTTGGTACAAAATGCTACAATAGAAACTATGAGAATCTTTCTTTAGAGTAGAAACTATTACTTTATTAAGCTGCATTCTGCCGAAAAAAAAAGGCATTTAATTACACCCTTTTTTGTCTTCAACAATAAATAAACGCGTACCAAAAAACCTAACAATGAGCTCTGAAGATCCTTCAATCGAAATGCTTGAGTCGTTTTCCATGGTTCGCAACAAAAGAACAAAACTAAAAGTATATATCTTGTGTGACTGTAGGCGTGTTTAAAGAGAGAACGCGTTTGTATTGAAAATCAAACTGGAGACTATCTGTTTAACCAATCAAAAAGCTCCTGACGTGTTCCTTCGCCTATCCACTAAAAAAGCCGTACAACTCTTTTTTGTACCCAGCTGTGACTGCTGACAGCAGATCAGTTTTGTTTGACAGTCGACGAGACTGTGCCAGGTGAATGAAAAAAAAGGGTCATTTCCAGTTTAAATTGGACATCAATATGAAAATGAGACATACATCCAAATTAGGTCAAAGGGAAACATACTAAATCTGAACTTATGGTATAATTGACCCTGTTTGCTTTATCTCTGAAGCTCTTCGACCCGCTTTTCTTCTACTTTATGCAAAGTCGTTCTGGCACTTTGAAATCTTATATTTAGACTGATTTTTCTAGTGCAACACAATGTATCACTGAATATAACAACTTCTCAAGAGATTTTTCTGCTCTGAAGTAAACCCGATGTATTCCGAAGTAAGACTTGCGTTGAAAATAAAAAAGAATAGAAAAAATATCAAAGTGCTTAACTGTTCTTTCCATTTAACGAAAGACTGGTAGCTTTATATAATGCGAAATGGAGCCGTTCATAGATGAACCATTACCAACTAGGTTGTACGTCTGCTTAGCTGATGACCCAAAAGTAAGATTTCATTGATTTTAAGTATTATCAAGTGGCAGAGAAGTGAGACTCACAAAATTGTATTCTGTTAAACAATAGACTCAAAGCAGTATGATATTGGTGAATCGGCTAAACGATAATAAAATATAAGAAATTGGTCTTCTTCGTTATGATGTGATAATAACAAATAATCAAGAACGCTCTATGAATAATCGTATGTATGATGTATAACTAATGGTTGGGCTATAAGTGATAATAATTGGAAAAACTGTATATAAATACCTGTATGTCTCATTCTAATAAAGAATATCAAAATTTTCAAGAAATTATTTTGTCTACTGTTATAATTTTGTCCTTGTAAACAAAGTTCAACTGTACAACAATGCCTTCACCAAACCCTTCTGGGGTAGAGCTTTTGGAGATACTAGATCTAAGAAAAGAAAAGAAAAAAGTATGCCGGGTTAACTGTAAGCATTCAATATCAAGCTTAACATCATACTTTAGCCAAAGACATTACTTTAAGTATCCTTTCCTCTTTTTGAGAATGAAGAGTATGATTATTTCCAAATTCCAGTCTGCCTTTACCAGTATTCTCCCGGTTCATTTACAGAACAGCGCGATATGGAAGAATTGACAGGATTTCCTTTACAAACGATACATGCATCTGTGTCTAGCGAGCCTAGTTAAGGCTTTTGAGGAATGGTTCAATTATGCCGGAGTTGATTCATAAGAGGCCGTAAAACTTTACTCCTCTATTTGTGGGCCAAGGGGAAAATGGCGATCTTGATACCCACAGAGCTTTCCTTAAGTTCACTACTACTGTGAGTGAAGATTTTAATAGCGGGCAAGAGTTTCCAAATACTTAGTATAGTAGTATCATTACAATAGTCATGCGTAGTTTTGAGATGCTCATCGAAAACACATGGGACCCAACTTCAAAAAAAACAACGTCGTTCTATCTTTTTGAAAGGCTTCATGACTTAAATAAGCTTTCAGATTTTTCTTTCTCAGCTGGTGTCAAGCATGGTCTAGATGAGCGGATGTATAGTGCTATTTATAAAGATCAAGAGGTAATTTACACTGACAACCTGAAAGTCTCTACATTCACAAAACATGATCAGAAATCTTGTTGATAGTTACCTTCAAATATTGCAAAGCTTTCAGATAACCAAAGTGGAATTTTGTACTGAACCACACTTGTATTCACCGTGGCTGTACCATGTTTTGAAAAGAATGGGACAACGAACCGCTATTCGAGGGTCATACCTCAGACAAGAGCCACAAATGGATCTGTACATCACCAATTAGAGAAAATTGTCAGCTTCAGAAGGATAGCAAGACAATTTTGCAGCACTCTGAAAAACTATATCAGAGATTCAATAAATGTAGAGCAGTTTGTTATCCAAAGATAATCAACTCATTTATTTCTTGAAAACGTACAAAGGTGTAGCCGTGCAGATGACCCAATCTGAAGGCAGAAATTTAATGATTTATTTGGAAAAAAGAAGATTGGCATTGATGGCTTTGTACCTTGTACAAGAACTTCAATTGCCAGGAAGGAATTGAAACTGAATAGTTCACTGATCCTCGTGGTGCTCGTCTTTTCAATCTCCTACCAATACTTGGTCTTCAACAACGTTATGCTCTAACTGACTTACCAGCCAATAAAAGGGTAATCAGTCAGTCAAGGATAAGATTGCTGGTAGCTGTCAACAATGATACGAAAGATTTATAGTGGAGCCTCTTTGGTAGGAAAAGTAACGATTTTTACAAAAAGATCTTGATGGCAAGAAAATTATCGGGCAAGAGGTTTGCTAGTGCAATCAGCACTGGTGAGATTGTATTAGAGTTTATCTGTTATTAACCGTCATATGCTGCTGAAGCTGCTTTGACGCCTGGCATTGTATTCGAGATTGTTTTGAATACTGCAGTAATGTGGGGGTTCGATCCAGGAATACGTGATGCTTTTATCACTTCCACAGGCAAATGTTGCCAATTTTGTAGACTCAAATCCGCTATCGTCAAAGAGTCAAACATGACAAAGCCCATGCCAATGGATCTCCAATACGCCTTCAACAAAGACTTACAAACGAGATCAGCTCAATGAAGCTCCTCGATATATGTTTTGGCACCTCAGTATAAACAAATATTACTACACGGCTGGATTACAAAAGCTCAAATACCACGGCTATGGAAACAAATAAAAAACTCTAACCAAAATGTGTAGCGATTAGTCACTGACAGCACAAAATATCAACAAGGCAAACCAAATATTTGGCAAACGAACGAGCGAAAGTAGAACCTCTTGTCTCTTATAGACAATCCTGGCGATGCTACTAGGCCTATTGATATAGAATTTGGTTTTGCTATGTTTGGTGAACTTTGTCGAAGTGTATTCTCTTCCACAAAGGTGTTTAGATATAATATACTAAACTATATCAAGTCAGCTACTAAAGACAGACGCAGCTCAAGGAATTGCATTGTCATGGTGAATGAATACCTCACAAGCCAAAAAATCTCTCGATGTCATCAAAGAAATACTGCCAACGAGTGAGATTAGATTGATATACAAATCTAGTACTCATATACAATACCTGTAACGCTCGGTAAAACAGAGACCACATGGTGGGTCTCAATAAGCGTTTGCCTTTTTACAAATGTCTGCCAATAAGTTTCGGTAGGGTGTGTTATTGTCGTTGCTTTATAAACTAATACCAATGCTATTTCCATGTATAAAAACAGTTAAAAAAGCACTATGCCTTGCATATCAGCAAGAAGCTCTTTATTTACAGGTGAGCCCAACTATTGACAAAAAGCTTGGTTTGCCTATATACTAGCCATATCTCGTTATATAACGTTTACGCATCTACGCTTTGCATTCTCGACTTTGTCCTATTTCTATACTTGTGTCCCGTTTATTTAGAAACGAAAACTCTTTTTTCATTGACCTAACATGGTTTTGCCGACTACAAACTCGCCAAATACTGTACTGAAGTTGCAGCTCGCAACATAATACAAAATACTAACTTTAAAGGAGTTGAGATCAAAGAGTAAGCTAACTTCTTTGGAAAGCTGTAGTCAATTTGAAAAAAAAAAAATTCACAAAAAAAGAAGCAAGACCACACACTCAACTTGCCTACAACTAAAAATATTTCTCAGTATTTGGCCTTAAAAACTAAGGCAAAAAACGGTACTCCATAGACTGTTTCTTGCTTGCACAATAAAGGTATCTAATGATTCTAATTTTTTATTTGTAAAGGCATCAGAGATTTTTGACAGGTAGCAAACATTTGTCAAACAGAATGGTATATGTCTTTATAAGCCAAAACAGATACATTTTTATATTGAAATTCAAAAAACCCCAAGCTATCCTAAAACTTTGCGATAGCGAGTTCTTTTACGTTCTTTCTATTAGAAGCATTTGAAGTAGCTATTAGTGTAACCGACTAAACAAATTTTTTTTGTATAAACAGTCCATGTCAACCATTTGATTGGCCAATATTCTAAATCATGGTGACTGCTCATAAGAAAATATAAAAGAGGCTTTGAGGTTGTTCATCCTTTTTTACTTACCATTTACCCTCAGTTAAAATGAGGGAGTATTAATAAACAGTAAGTATTAAACCTATACATGTATCAAAAAACCGATTCTGTTGTGGAACGATGAAAACCAATTTGTCTTCAATTAACTTATCGACCATGGTGAAATAAACCGCAATGCTTCGCTGAGCGTTGTTGATACTTGCCAGTATAACTTCCTGACCACACAGAATCAATAACTTTTTATAATATAATAAGTTGATTTTAACTTACAAACGTTCATAGGCTGTATTTTAACATTAATTACAAATGCTCCTTTCAAATCGCTGGCGCGTTTTTATTTATTTTAAGGTAAGCTTTGAATTTTACAAAGAATTTCAAGTGATGATGCAATCCCGTGTTCGCAGTTTCCTCCAGAAGAGACTTGTTGCGGCTTAGTACTGTTTGTTTTTTTGAAGCATTCGGGAAAATCCCTCTCAGTGTAGGCAATAACACTTCCTTGGATGTCTGATGAAATCACATAAGCATATAATACTTTTTTATTAACGTTTTTTTGTTGTAGATTCCCTAAGTTACTTTTCATGTATACTTTGTTTTCAACGTATTTTTCTTTTTGTTTCTATGATGAATTTTTATTGCATATTCTGGCATCTCTAATATCAATATACTTCCGTCTTTTGACCGAGGTATATAATGTATTCAATTTTTATTCTGAAGAAATCCATAAAAGAAAATACTGTTGTCTATGAATAATGAATAAAAACAACTTAATTTATGTTTGACTCACTTAATATTGTTATATCTGTTTTGAAAGTGGGGGAGTCCTTTATATTATACCATATTTCAGCTGTAGTAAAAGCATGCTGTTTATACTTAAAACTCGCTGTACTGCCCACTTCCATGTGCTGAGGTGTGTTCTATTTTACCATGTTCAAGAATTCAGTACAGCAAATCTGTGTGTTTAAAAAAGCATTAAAGCTACGGGTCATTTAATTTATTAGCTGCTACACAAACAAATAGCAAAAGATGTTAACGTCAGCGGCTGCTTTTCTGACCATCATCTATTTTATGTTCAGATGCATTGAGTGCATTGCTTGAACTCTTGACCACTCTATTTAGATTGTATGTTTCCGGAAAGATTTCTGGCTGTCTTCAAACAAAACCTGTGATATCTTCAATTTTTGTCAGTTGGCTTTTTCAATAGTTAGTTACAAGAACTGAAAATACCGTAGAACACTACACATAGCCTTTTTTTGTTTATTTTTGCAATTGTAAACATGTATCAATCGAACGAATGTACATTCAATCGTTTGCAAACCTAGGGCTAAAGTTTGTGTCCTAATCGAATGGCTTATGACAGGCTCTATAAGCTCGGTTTGTAAAACTTGGTGTATTAATCCATATGGGCCACATTTATCTAAGTTGGCGGTAGTCTGTTTTGAAGAGCCATGTTTACGAACAAAACACTGTTTAAACGCACGATTTTTATCGCAAAGTAGCACCATACATCTATTTCGCTAACATGTTTTCTTATTGACCACTGATATGTTTATATTACCAAGCAAACACTCAATACATAAAAAACTAGTGTTTGTCACTTCTAACAAAGATATATTGAAATTCATTATTCATTAGTACTGTTTACTATTGCATCCTTCTTCTGTTGTTGACCACTATATTCAGTGTTGCAATACGTCGAAACGATCTGTTTAAATGATAGATCATATTATCTTAAATATTTCATTTTTGTGTTGTTCGTCATAATTTTTAGTGTGTTTTATTATCCCTTATTCAATCAGTTTTTTATGTGATTCAACTCATTTTATTAAACTGCAAATAAAAGTGTCTAGTTTGCTTCCTTTATTTTACAAGTTTCTACTTTTGAACGTTAGCAATCAGAAAAGCAACTTGTTCAGCGACATCGGATAATCTCGTTTCCTGCTCTGACCCGCCTCCACCAAAATGGCCTCGATCCAGATCCATTTTGAGGAGGGTTACACTATTGTTGTAGCTTTCAGGAGTGTAATGACGCAAACGAGCAACGAATTTGAGCGGTTGCCAATAGGCAACCCTCTGATCCTTCATCCCGCCAGTTACGAAGAGAGATGGAAGTGGTGCCTTACCCTCAAACAGTTTTCGAGTAATGTTTTCATACGGAGAATAAGCTGTTATAAGCTTATAGGCTTCAAGGTCGTTCGCAGGATTGCCCCATTCAGGGTACTCTATTTGTGTAAGTGGTAGGTCTGGATTAAGCATCGATGACAATGGATCTACGAAAGGAACACGAAGGACCAGAGCTTTAAATAAATCAGGCCGCATATGAAGCATACCACCTTGCGCATTCGTCAGCGAATCATAGTAAAAAACTTTTTTTAGCAATTAAGTATTTACCAACTAGAAGACCACCAGCGCTCGTACCCATAGCAGCCAAACGTCCAGGGGATGTCCAATTTGTATGTATAAGATGTTCTGCAACTGAAATAAAATCTTTGAAGCTGTTCATTTTTTTATCTAATTTTCCATCTTCGTACCAGCTACGGCCAAGCTCTCCACCGCCTCTACAAACAAATGTGAGAAACTAAATTGAGTGGCAGTTGAAGCCATTTTTTTTTTATTTCGGCATACCTGACATGAGCCAGTGCTATCACCCAGCCTCTCTCAAGAAGTGGGAAGTTTTCTACTCGAAAGTCCGTATCTGTGGAAGTTCCGTAGGCTCCATATGATCTCATTAGAACAGGGTTGCTTAACAATTGTATTAGTTTTTTTTTTTCGTTTAATGGTTTACGTTAATCGGTATTTACTTTCCATCTAGCTGTATATCTTTTCTATGTATTAATGTGATTGGTATTTGCTTCCCATCCAAAGATGTACTGTGCATTTGTGTACACACAAACTTGAGTTTGTCTGACTCTAATAAAGTACATGAACAAACGTTGTGGGTTTGTCTTTTTATTTTGTTTTTACTTTTGATGGATTGGATTCTTATGGGTAATAGCCTTTTTGAAGACATGTTGTAGTCGTACGTCGCCTCAGGTGTAAAGGGGGATGCAATTGAAAATCTGAATTGCTCTGTATTAAAATCTAAGTTGGTGCCTGGCTGAACTACACAAAATCGCTCAGGCAAGTTGACCTCATGCATTTCTTGGTTGCGTAAATCGTGGCATAAAATTACAGACAGACCGTCACGTCGACCATAAACAACCACATGATTCTACATCAATAATATGAGAACACTGCTAACTATAAGCTTTATCCAAAAACCTGAAATAGATCAACGTCTTCTATTTTTTCAGTAGACTTTGTCGTAATTAAGTCTCTCCACTGTGACTTGTCAGTATTGTTATCAGTCACTTGAACAACTTTGAAATTTTTTGCACCGTCCGCATTAGTCAAAATGTAAAACTTATCCTATTCCAAGGGTCAGTACAAAAACGCACAGGTACTCACCCGCATGATTTGGTTGACTTACACAATGATGATCTACATAGTACTCTACACCTGCTTCTCGAGGCTTTATTAGTTTGATGTTAGGAAGGCGCTTTTCATTAAAATCGTGCATAGCATCTATGACACGAACTTCAGATGAAGAAAGGGAGTTTGCATTGATTGTAACATATTTCTATATACAGATAGTCGAGTAGAGACGTAAGGCTATGTATAGCTTGTAGTTCAATTGGGAAAAAGTATCGAATATTTTTTTTTTACATGATCTTTTGTGCTAGTAATATCCACAAAAACAGTATCGTCTGACTCCTCATAAACTAACACGTCTTGCGATTGGTCAGTACCTATTTGATGGGCATACACCTAAAATGTGTACATAATGAGTGTTAATATATATAGGTATCCGTATTTACTTGATAGGGTCTTAGTTGAGAATTAGGTACAGTATAATATACTGTCTTATTGTTGGCCCATACAAAATTAAATACGTTTTCCAGTACTTCGTTTTCCCATTCATCTCTATCTTCCAGGTCTTTGAAGTGTAGCTCGCCGTATTCAACTCCTTCTCTTTCAGTGTTATACGCGAAAATTGTGTGATTGGGAGACAAGAGAACTTTTCGAATCGACATATTGAGGGACCTCAAAAACCCTGCGTTCAATAAAACTTGCTTTTTTTTTTGTCAGGAGCAAAGGGCAAAGCGTTAATCGTTTAAAAAAAAGGAAGGTATATTACCTCAGGCGCGCTTTTTCCTTCATTTAGTTTTTTCCTGAGATATGTCATACCATAGCTAGAAGTTGTTGAGTAATATTCGTATCCATTCGCAACTGTTTTTAAAGGGGGTAGGGCGTTGGGTGAATATAATCTTTTTTTCATTTCTTGTAAAACGATTTTATGCAAGAATTTGTGTCCGCGTAAATATTGATGCGTGTAACTTGGTACATTAGCGATTTATTTTCCTTTCATACCCTTTTGAAGGCATTTTCTCTACCTACTTGTTTTCAAGCTTAATGCAAGAGGCTAGGTCCTAATGATTACTGTAAATAAAGAGTCACGATAAATAGAAGTAGCCTACAGAATCGGATACATTTTCCATCCAAGAGAATTTATCTTTACGTGTTATCCCATGGTGTACTGAAACAGTTTCTATTATTTTTGTCTTTGGTGGTAAAGTTTTTCTAAAATTGTCGTGTCAGTTACGATTTTGGTTCATACATTCGGAAAGAGCAAAGCATACTTGGAAAGTAGATTTCGAAATGAAAAAAAAGATCTCGATTGATGAACAAAAAGCCTTCGGCAAGCATAAGAAGGTTTAGGCCGATAAAGCTATTTGCGTTTTACTGTTGTTTAGTACCGTTTGTAGTGCTCAGTCTGGGCTGATATAGCAAGCATAGAAGAAATGCATTAATAAATTATTTGAAAAAAAAGACATGTGATGAAAAAGCCACTTGTAATGTCTTTGAGGACTTTTTTTTTATTGTTTTTTGTACTTGTTCAAGAATTCCTGCTTGAAAGGCGAGTTTTTAGGTATAACAATAAAAGATGGGACACCATTTTTGACGACGTATTGCTCAAGCGACAGAATTTTTCCAAGAGAGTGTTTTTTACCAATCTTGATAAGTTTGGGGCTTAATCCTCTAATATCTTCGAAAAAGACTTCGACCGAGTTTGTTGTATATTCTCTCCTTGTGTCCCAAGGAGCGGGTTGTTCGAACATGATTTCTAAGTGGTCTTGAAAAGTATGTGTTTCATTAAAGCTCTGAATATAGTCGCTTTCTTTATGCTCGGGGTACAAAAAGAATACTGGCCAGTTGATTGTGTTAGTTTCATAGTCATAATCAATATTGGCTTTTTCTCTAACTTCCTTATCTTCAACGTGAATTGTAATGTTCCTTTCCTTTTTTGTTTTTTAGAGGCAAGCTTTTAACTTTTGTGCAGTCTTTCGTATATACCTTAAAGGCTGTCTCTAAAGTTTCTTTTTTTTCACGCTCTCTTCTCTCTCTTTCTTCTTTTTGTCTTTTCTTTTCTTCTAAAAGGTTTTTTCTATCAACCGCCTTCTTTTTGATATCTGAAACAATTTGATTATCAGGATCAATTGACAAGGCATGATCACAGCAATCTATTGCTTCTACCAGTCGATCCAAGCTGGCCAAGGCTTTAGCAGACCGATAAAGAGCTTTGACATTTCTAGGGTTTATTTCAAGACATTTCGAACAATCACTCAAAACTCGACCGAAGTTTTGGAGCTCTAGGTTGCAAGCAGCTCGATTAGTTAAACAGGCCTCCAAAATCGCACTATCTTTACATTCGGTATCCAAAGCCCGAGTATAGAAAGTAATAGCATCCTTATATTTGAGCTTTCCGGCGCGGAAGCATTCGTTGCCTTGATCTTTGAAATTCAAAGCTACTTCTTCAGGTGTTCCATCAAAAACAAGAGATTGAATAGCGTTCAAAGTGTCATTGTCTTCTGTTGGCATTTGTGTCATGAATAATGGCACTTTAGACAATTCCTCTTCCAGATTATTGGGATCCATAGTGTAGGCTCCTTTTTTAGGGTTGGGGCCAAGTGTTTGTGGCTCATTTGGTTGTTCGTTCTCTGACATTTACGAGAAGAAAAAAAAAAAAAGGAAAAACGGGATTTAAAATAAATGTATATCGAGTTTTCTAAAGTCGGCCCTGTATTGAAAATCGCCTATTCTAAACGAAATGTATACAAGTGTACAGCAGTCAAGACCAAGCACCTAGAGAAATCGACTTGTTTGTTTAATGAATTTATTATCAGTGAATTATATTTTCTAGAACAATCGCAACAAACTATAAAAACCGTTTCTCTTAGATGATTGGCCTATAAAATTACGGTATTATAGTGGCTAGCTACGCATAAAATCGAACTTTTTTTTTCCTAAAAAACTTTTGGATGCTGAGAAATACAATCACCAATTTACTAAGACGGCCAAACGCTTCTAGAGTTATCCGAAATAACTATTCTTCATTACGTAGATCGCGTCAGCTAGGTAAAAAGCGTCTTGATCTAGGCTTAGTTGGTTTTAACTTTATTGTTGACAGGACCTCGCAGTCGAGCATTAAACCGTCTGGAAGTTTCTCGGCCTGCATTAGTTTCTAAATTGCCACAAAAAGCAACTGATGCTAGACATATAATGTCTGACGACGTTGAGCGAGAAAATGTAACACCTGTAGAGGACATTGCGGTACATGTCCCTATAAGCGAAGCACATCAAGTGGTACGATCGGATTCTCAAGGGGCAGCTCTTTTGACTCAATCAGCCTTGATAGTTGGGCGACAGATTGAGATGATGAATGTTTTTTTGGGCTATGAACAAGCCAACAAATACAAAATTATGGACCCTCATGGTAACATAAAAGGTTTTATTCTAGAAGAAGAAGGTTTTGGAAAATCTATTAGCCGACAGTTTTTGGGAACACATCGCAAAATGAGTGCTACTGTGTTAGACCCTGAAGGTCAGGTGATGTTCAAAATCGTTCGACCCTACTCTCTAGTAAATAGTAAAATTTTTATCTACACCGAAGACGATGAATTGGTGGGAGAAGTACAACAGCGCTGGCATTTGATGAAAAGAAAGTATGACCTGTTCACTGGAAGGGATCAGTTTGCTTCTATAGATACACCTTTTTTAGGTTGGGACTTTAATCTACAAGACGAAAATGGGGGTGTTCTAGGTAACGTTAGTCGAAATTTTGTTGGATTTGCTAGAGAGGTAAGCAACAAAAGGCCAAACGTAGATAAAATGCTGAGCGTTTTACTGTAATCATGAAAGATTTTTACCGATACTGGAGAATATGCTCTTCGAATGGATGCCGTTGAAGGAAATTCCCGGGGTATGACTTTGGATGAAAGAGCAGTAACTTTGGCATGCGCTATATCTATCGATTTCGATTATTTTTCAAGACATTCTTCTCACGGGTAAACTCACTTTTAGTTTCAAGGCGTTTAGCAGTAACACCATATTTTTAGTGGAGGTTTCATCCCGTTCCCTATTTTTGGGATGGGCGGAGAAAGACAAGAGACAAGTGAAGACCAAAGCGGGCCTTCCGCTGGCGAAACACCTATGCCGCCGTCGCCGCCACCAGAGTCTAATACAAACGAGTGGGGTGACCCCTGGATGACAGATGAGCAAGCAGGGGTTAGTAATCCAAATGACAGCTCGATTATGGATAGCATATCAGACTTTTTTGGAGACTCTGATTAAAGTATAGAAACACCTTTTCTCTTTTTTCGTTTTATGATTCTGTCTTAAAGGTGTATTTGAAAGTAGCTCTTTAATGTACTAGTATTAGTTTTTTTTTTTTTTGAGTGTAAATTCAGCCACAGTTGGCTTCCCCGCAGAATTGATTGAACAAAAGCAGCCCCTGAATAAATATCTACGTTGTCAGAGCACATTTTTTTATTAGACTTATTTCAATAATCAGTATTAAATATGCTCTGTCGTTTGGGTGTTCGTGCTTTCCACGCTTTCTCAGTTTCAGAGAAGTTTGTCATTACTCCAGAAATCAAAGAAGCTTTGAAAAAGAAAGGACCTGTAGTTGCTTTGGAATCCACCATTATTAGTCACGGTAACAAGCCCATTCTCATAGGCATTCGGTAACTAATGTTCAATCTACTTTTTCTTAAGGTATGCCATATCCACAGAATGTAAAAACTGCGCGTTCTGTAGAAAAAATTATTCGTGAACAAGGAGCCATACCTGCTACCATTGCAGTTTTAGACGGAAAAGTTCATATTGGTAAAAATCACTTTCTCAAAAAATAAAAGAGCTAACCATTGCATTAGGTTTGACTGAAGAAAACCTAGAATACCTAGGTAAAACTGGTCGAGAGGCCATCAAAGCCTCTCGACGTGACTTGCCCATGGTGCTTTCTCAAAAAAAGACTGGCGCTACAACTGTTGCCAGTACCATGGTATTGGCAAGAGCTGCTGGTATCCCTATTTTTGTTACTGGGGGTATTGGCGGCGCTCATCGTGGATCGTCTGACAGTAAGCTCTAAATGAATTTCCAACGTGAGAGAAATCAATATTTAAAACTTCAAAACAGCTTTTGACATTAGTGCTGACTTGAGCGAACTGGGAAGAACCTCCGTTGCTGTTATTTGTGCCGGCGTCAAGAGTATTTTAGATATACCAAAAACCTTAGAGGTTTTGGAGACAGAAGGGGTTACTGTAAGTACAGTTGGAAAGACAAAACAATTCCCTGCCTTTTATGTACCTGATAGCGGTTTGCAGGTAAGATAATAGTGTTCACAAAGCTTCTATTTTTTCTTTTTTTTTGAAAAATCAGATAGAGTCCTTACAATGTAGAGAGTACTATGGAAGCAGCTAAAGCAATATGTACAGCACCCGTATATATAAGCTTATGCACACATCTCACAAAACTTATATAGTGGCCAACCATGACTTGAATTTGGACAGCGGTATGGTATTTGCTGTTCCTATACCTAAGGAGTCAGCCGCCAATGCTAAGGCTATACAAGAGGCAATTGACCAAGCCTTTTCTGAAGCAAGGTATGTCAAGGATTTGCTTTTCATTAAAACTAAAATATTATATGATTTTTAGAACTGTAGGAATTACAGGCAAAGAGGAGACTCCGTTTTTATTAAAGAGAGTATCTGAGATCACTAAAGGAGAATCACTTGCTGCAAGTAAGCTGACCTTTTTTTTTTAAAAAAAAAAACCACATTAATAACATATATGTTTCCAAACATAGATATTGCACTTGTAAAAAACAACGCAAAGATTGGAGGACAGATTGCTGTTTTACTATCTGAACTAAAACAACGCCAACAAAGCAAAAGTTCCTGACAGGGGGAAATTCTGTCAAAAGAAAAATAAGGAATACATGTGTTTTATTTATAGCGTATTCTCAAGAGATTGAATAAACTCTTTCCACATAGTAGTACTCTAAAAAAAATTAGAAGATCACAATAGCTCATTATTTTACCTCGCTAAAATATGTCACTTTTGAATCTGTGTAAGACTTGAGGGTTTCAAACAATTCTATAGATTTGTTCCGATTGAAAAACATGTCTTCTTTTTTCACTTGATCTGAAAATGCAGTAGAAACCTTTTGCGTTTCGCTGACTGCATCTTTGAGCTTAGGGTCAATGTTGGGATTAAAGCCTGATATAAATAGATACATATGTTCATATACCTCTCTCATTCTTTCATCTAATCTCAGAATCTTTTCTCTTTTAATTTTTTCAGAATCTGCGCCTCTTACTTCATTGATTTTATCAGAGATGAAGCTGGCTACACCTCCTTCTTTTCTATTCTGAATAAGTCTTTCTTTTTCGTCTACTGTTGACCGATAGTAGTTAGACAATTCTTCGTGGTCTAACTGCTTTTGATCTCTGAGTTTTAGCACGCTTTTTATGGAGCGATAATACAACATGTAATCGTATACTTCCATTTGCCACTGAGATTCGCTTGCAGTCATTTTTTTCATCTGTTGATTGTACTGATTCAATATAGAAGCAAACTTTTGCATAGAATCTGCAGATTCTATTTCTGATAGACCAAGGATACCTGTTTGGAACTCTTCGTAATCTCCACACAATTCTTCTAAGCGTCGATGTGTTCTCATTAAAGTTCTCTGAAGCAAATCTAGATTCTCTTCCATCCTGTCGCTCTTTTCTTTCATTTCCACAAACCTTGGGTCCCGTTTATGTATTTTAGTAAATGCATTGAGTAGGGTGTCTCCAATTGTATCTATCATTGTCTCTTGACTTTCACGAAGAGCTCTTTCTGAAGTATTATTCTATTCATACGAATTAATGAATTTATAAATTATAATACTTTTTTTTTTTTGATAGTAATAACATAGGTAACCATTACAAATTCACTCGATTCAAGAAATAAAACAAAAAGCTCTGCTTTTCCCAGTATAGGGTGTCTTGCGATTCTTTGAATAAATCTTTCTAAGCTTACTCTTCTTTTTTCGATAAAATCTTGACTAAACCTATCCCCCTTCACATATTCTATTCATTTTTAAATAAAAGAATGGTTTGAGCTCCATTTTCAGGTACTGTTCACAGCTTGAGCCTATACCTAATCTGTGTTTGTCTGGTAAAGGCGGGACGAAACAGGCAGGAAAATGGGTATATAATACGTTATGAAGCCATACAAAGTCTTGAAATCTTCTACGAACTTTTTTCTATATGGCGAGTTAGCAAAAGCTAGCAGTAAGCCTCACATAAATATATATGTGTGTATATAGTTAAAAAAAAAAAAACTAAAACATTACATTGGATGTAACAAGATAGGAAATAAAAGTGCTTTGTTGCTCAGTTTCTTTTCTTGGCTCAATCACTTGTATCTGATTTGTCATAACTTTATTGTCTTCCGTATTTTCTATAAAGCCCACAGTGTCTGTAAGTGGCTTTATATGTAGAAGAGTAAGTTTGCAATGTTATTGTGTATTTTGTTTACTTGTGGAGTCAAAACAGCAGGCTCATTGCTTCCAAGCTCATTAAAAGGACTAAACAAATCCGCATTACTGGAGCCGTTATCTTCTTGAATTATATCCCAATGTGAGTTAAATTCCTCTGTAGTAGGTGTCATGTGTAATTAAATGTAAAGCAACAAAAAAAAAAGGTAGAGTAAGGACATATAATTTTGTCAGAACCTTTGTTCATGCGCAACTGTTAAAAACTCCGATGGCCCTATCGCAAACAAAAATAGTTACTTGACTTATATCTATAAAACGACAGGTGAAAAGCAAAAAAGAAAAAAAAAAGGAAAGAGCAAACTTTAGGAAACTTTATGGTCATTCTCTCAACAAATAAACTCCTTGTGTATTTGACTTCGGTTCCCTTTTTGTTTACTTTTTTTTTTTTTTTTTTTTTTAGCTTATTACGGTTGTGCTCTAATAGTCACGGGCTGCCAAAAATGATTGAATAACCCTTTTTTCTTGAAAAAATGAAATAAAAAGCTTTATTTATGCCTATGAATGTGCGTGTATATGTTTGTGCGTTTGGAGGAGGTTTTTTTACCCCTAAAAGAAAGGAATAGCTAAAAAGAAAACAAAAGTACTGACTAAAGCAATAGGCGATTGAATAGAGCTAGCTCCACTGATAGTGCTGGGACCAGCATAGGGTCTGTTAGGGGATATAGAGGCTGTGGGCGCACGAGAGGATGATACACTAGGCACTACTGTAGGTAATCCTGTAGAAAATACACCAGAGTTAGTAGCTGTCACGATACCTTTTTCTGTTAGTTAGTAAAGAGGAATAGTATATAAAACTTACCAGAAGCAATACCGCTTGTGGTACGGGTAGAGTTTAAAGATACAGACGATGCAAAAGAGCCGGCAATAGATGACACAGACGATACAAAGGGAGGAACAGAAGCTGAGGTTATAGCCGCCTTTGCAGCAATGTCCAATGAACTGGTCTCACTGATACTGCTAGAGCTTTTACCGTTTAAGTCGCCACTTGTTGTACTTGCATTTATATCGCTTGAACTACCACCTGTGGCCACTTTGACGCCAGAGCCATTCATACCACTGCCACTATGGGTAGTCACACTGAGCTTACCTGCTACTGAGCCTATAGATGGTTTTTGTTTTTAGAAAGAACTATGTAAATGAACAATTCTGGTCTTACTCTCTTGGGCTGCAGATTCATGAACCATTATGGTTAGTAATACAATAAACAAAGTAATGTATTGATTTTTCATTATAAGCGATAGTTTAGTAGTGATTATAAAGTTGAAAAAAAAAAATTGTTTAGCTTGATAAAAAATAAAATAAAAAGCTTTTTATACACTTTTGCTTTCTTTTTTAGTGCTCCATCTGAATATGAGTCGCTCTATACCCTCAATTCACCCCCTACTTCCTGTAAAAGGATGAAGCGATCTGCACCCATATATATAAAGTCTCGAACCAGTTTTCCCTCAAAGAAAAAAAAGAAAAAAGAAAAAAAAGGATCTACCTCCTCATTTTCCCCTTATTTTTGCTCCAAAGGAGATGTCCAAAGTTTTATCAAAGGAGATTAGAAGTACTTCAAAAGCTAAAATGACATATGAAAAGAACAGTGTTAGCTTTTCTCCTTTTTTTTTTTTTTTTTTTTTTTTTTTTTTTTTTGGTTTTTGTGGTTTTTGTGGTTTTTGTAGTTTTTTTTTTTTTTAAAAAAAAGAAATGGGTCTTTTTTTATTATAGCTATGTTACAATTTTGGTATCTCTCTTGTAGTCGCTTTCAATAAACGGATTGTTAAGATCTCTTGCTTCTTGCTCTTCATATTGTAGTTTCTTTGCTAGATCTGCATCTTTCTTGATTTGGTCATATTGCAATAAATACATTTCAAGTGTGGCAGAGTCCATATCCCAGTCTAAATCCCCCTCCTCCTCTTCCTCCTGCTCGTTGAAATCTTCTTCATCGTAACGGCTTATTGAGCTTAAAACAGACGCTTTGTCATCCATTTTTAATGATTGAGTGATGGTTTCGCCCGAAGGCTCATCAATTTGGCAACCCCAAACATTGGTGTCATTAACTAAGATGGGATCTTGATCTGAGAATAGTACATAATAGGAAAATAAGCCAGCTATAACTGTGAGTGGCTCAACCATAAAATGAAGCGCAAAAAAAAGATACGTTTCATATAAGAACATAAAGACAGCCATTACAGCTATACATATACATGTTTGCGCGTATTAGCAACTAAAAGAGATATAGTTCTTTTTGTATATTTACCCAAAATCTGTTTAGGCTCCACTACGTATGTGGCGAGTTTAGGTGATGTAATATCTGGCGAAGGCGATAGAGGTATGGTATCTTTAGCGACGGGAATATCGCGGAAAATAGATGTATGTATCAATGTTTCAGGACTTGACACTTTCACTTTTCGGTTCAAGACTTGCATAGTAAACAATGACTGGTATTCAATAAGAAATTCAATCGCACATTGAGAAATTTTGTATTCGTCAGGGGAGTTGTAGTTGGGGTGTCTTATCAAACTAGGACAAAAGATGGCAGCCAAATTAGAAATTGACATCTTTGTCTGTTCTGAGTTTGAGGCAAACAAACTAAGTAGATCCAAAAGATACAGAAGAAGATGTTGATGAGCTATAGGTAGCTTTCGAATTAAGCTTTGAAAGTGTTCAACTTTTAGCTCAGTATCTGTATATGCTTTGTTGCCTGTATATATAGTGATTAGAAAAATTCGAGCAATAGAACTTATCTTACTGATCGTATCTCGAAAGTCATGGTAGCTCTCAAAGGGTATGACCGAATTAGGTAACTTATTAAGGTACCTTGTCAGTAAATTAGCTGCATCATGAACAGTGTATCCTTCCCAACTAAAATCCAGACCATAGTGACTTGCGCTTGAGTCAAAACTAAACTCAAGCTCGTTCACTCTTTTGATGCTACCTGATACTCGAAATATGCCCTCTGTCTCCAATCCTAAATTATGTATGTATGTGTTTTAGATTAGATTAGCGACCTCCTGAAAGATTTGTGTACGCAAACTGCTTAAAGATGTCTGTGCCTTGTTGTTTTAAGAAAGAGCCGCATTTAGCTACAACTATAGGAATAGATCCTGCTCTGGAGTGCTTCACACCGTCTTCGTCTACATAGCCCACACTTGTTTTAGCATAGCGTATGGAGGAAGTCAAAGGAACACCAAAAACAAAGCCTTGCGATAAATTGCAGATCAGAAGGCTGTAAATTAAGTTTTTTTAGTTACCCTTTTCGTCAGATCCTATTTTTTTGGGACTTCCAGGTAAGGTGACTCGCTTTAACCAACCTCTAAAAGATCGACGTCTGAGAGATCTGTTAGGATTGCTTACTGAACGTTTCATAAGATATAAAAATAGTAACTTTAATAAAAATTATATAAAACAAAGGACTTTTTTTCAAAAAAAAAAAAAAAAAAAAAAAAAAAGTTGAAAAATGTAATACAACCATTACGTCAATCGCATTAAATAAATCTTTGGATACACAACAGGACAATAGGCTAGGCTTATTTTATATAATTATACGTAATTCAAGTTTCATACATACACACTTGTCAACAAGCTATATAACTGATCTAGAGACTGTCAATAACAGTTTTGACCCTTTGGTATACTTCTTCTTCACTTTTTTCGGCATTGATCTACGATTGATATCAAGATTAGCCCTTTTCATTCTAACCTTATTTGCATTTATATATGTATACGGCTTACCTCACGAACTTTTCCTTTTTTCTCCAAAAACTCAATAACAGGATAACTAGTGTCTTTAAATATTTGAAACCTTTTCTTGATTGACTCGATGTTATCGTCAATGCGTCCAGAGCTTTCACCTCGTTTCAGAAGACGCTTCAAGAGAATTTCTTCAGAGCATGAAAAATACAAAGCAAACCTGGACTCTACTACAGTTTCTTCAAAAAAAACTGCTTGATCCATTTGGCGAGGAAATCCGTCGATCAAGAACCGGGTATAACCTTGGCCAATTTCCTCTGTCATTCTATTCTTTAAAAGAGCTACAGTGACTTCCATAGGTACAATTTTTCCCTCACGAATATAGCTCTGGATCAGCTCACCATACTGCGATTCTGCCCTTTTCTGCTCCTCTCTCAACAGATCTCCCGCTTTATTACGGATTGATTAGTAACTATTTTTGTTTTTGCTTTTTTACTTGGCTTACCTGAAAGATGCACAAATTCATAGTCTTTTTTGATGCGTATACACTGAGTTCCTTTACCAGCACCTGGGCCACCTAGAACATCATAGTTAATTTTTTCTCTGCTTTTATTTTTTATTTTATTTTTTTGTTTCGTTTGGTCCTTTTTGGATATATTCAAGCGAAAACAAAAAGATGTTGAATACCAAGCACAAAGACAACACACACTTCAGAAGGGTCGAAAGTAGCTTTTGTCATTTTTTTTCTTGCTTTAACAAAAAAATAGCCCCCTTTGAATTAACTAAAAAAAGACAAAAAAAGGAAAAAGAAAATGAAGAAAGCAGTAGTAACAAAAATAATAAATAAAAGTCTGCTCACCAAGGTACCCTTCTTGCCATATATGCTTATTGTGTACTACGCTACTCAGGTACTTTCTATCACAAAAGAAATTTTTACGGTCCCGAACCTGTGTTGGTAGCTTTTATATTATTCACTATAAAAACCCTTAAAAATGATACCGGTACTTGGATCATGTATGTTTGTGTCCATTTGTTTTTATAGCCACTCCTCTTGCGCCTCGATGTTTTCAAGACTGTTACAATCTACAATTTCTCTTTAGACTATTAGTACGCCTTTTAGTGTTAAAATTGTAGAGCAGTTTTGGGTACTTCTGATTCAATAGATGGCACTACAAGATCCCATCACTTAGCTTAATACTATAAAGGACTATTTACCCAGTCAATCGACAATAGATCTCCTGTTACTATCGTCAAGTAGTGCATGTTTACCCGCAGTACTGGATAAACAATCTAAGTATAAAAAAGCCCAGTAGAAATCTGCACTGGTAAAAGATGTGTACAATCTTGGCGTTTTTGGTAGCTAATTCAATAGACACTGAAGTTTTGTTTAAACCAGTACCCAATTAGGGTGTATTGATATACACAAGCTTGGGTGGTAGCACTTTGCTGACGGAAGTTACAGCCAAATGGTTTGGGCAGCAAGATTTACCTTTTTTGACAGTTATCAGACTCATACCCTCAACTCACCAAAAAGCCTGGAAACGCTTTTGGAACATCCCCACCTCGAATACAGCACGCAAAGTAAGTTAGAGACTACTGTACAATAAACTGGCAACAGAGCAAAGACTCTTTAAAGCAACAAAGGACTCAATAACCAATGACCGATATACACTGCGACTAAACTGAAAGTAGTAAACGTTTCTTGTGGGAATGTTTGCTCAAAAGAAACGTCTGGTCCACTGTTGCCCGCTGTTTCTTCTTAGGAAAACCTGAGCAATGAAAAGTGGAATGTATACTGAAACCTTTATATAGGAAATTACAGGTCCAAAAGCAATAGGAACTGGACAGCTAGCCTATTATAACTTGTGGAATGCTCAGCGTCTGGTGAATACACTGGGATCAGAAATTTTGTCATAACACACTTCTGGCTCGATGAAGTTACAGTTAGAACCACTCTGCTTCTGAAAGAGATTCATAGCTAAAAAAAAAAAAGACAAATCTCAGCTAATGCTCTGTTTTGTTTTGGCTTATAGTTTTAGAGTGACTACCTATCGGTGACTAGATGAATAAACAAAACAAAACAAAAAAACAGAGGGTGCAACAAAATTAAGTGAGAATAGTGGACACAATTGAGTTGAGAAGGTTTACATATATTTTTGTAAGGATTTGTTATCATTAATCTTATAGTCTTGCCTTTGTGTGCAGTATTCGGCTGAATCTTAGATATCAGTTCTTTTTTTTTTGTTGAATTTTATTGTATTGAAAGTCGGGTGTTTTAATTCGGAATAAAGGCTGTATCAAAGTTTATCGCGTAACCAACATTGTACGTCGTCAACTATATATCGGTTTTCGGAATTAATCAATTCTGGTACCTGCTCACAAACTTTTTCAATAGCTTCCTCTACTGCTTTTTCAGAGTAATTTAGACCTAGGAATTCGTTACATTAAGAAGTAGTTTAGTACCAGGCTTACCTTCTATAGCTACAGAGATAGCAGCTAGCAGCATAGAATGCGGCCCGCTTTTAGGATTGGTTGCAATGTCAGCTTTGGTTATTTTTCCTTGCCTAATAGTTAAACTTGATTGCTATAATCATGTTGGTACAAAATTTTGTTGAATACTTCGTTTTGCTTTTACCACTTGCCCCCAAGAAAACTCTTTGTTAGTTGAGTTTGTAAATTCAGGAGTCTGACCATATATCCACTCCCAAGTCTTGAGTTCGTCTCTTGTTTCTTTTACTCTTTGAGGAAGAGTACTTTTTTGATTAAAAATAATCGGCTTTGATATAGTTCAGTTTTTTTTTTTCTTGAGTGTTTTTCTTCTTACCTCCACTCCTTCTCCATCGTTATACGCTTTTAAAAATTCGAATAATACCGACTCACAGAACTGTTGATGATCTATAGTAAATGAATATTCTCTCAAGTTGGTAACAGGGGATGGTACAGATGCAACGCCCTTGGAAACAATTTCTTTCTAAGTTTTGAATAAATCATCCCGGTTAAACAGAGCCCCTCTTTTTTTTTCTTTTTTTTAGCTAACTTACAGGTAACATTCTTTTCTTGGACAGGCAGTTTTTCAATGTCTCAGTATCTGCATCAATTAACATTGTACCGTGATGATAAGCTCTCTGATTGGTAATCTTATATGCACTTCCAGAAACCTTGTGGTCATCAACAACAATATCGTGCCTTTCGTTAACATTGGCAGGAATATCTAGCTCATTTAGCGACCTGGCCACAAGTTCAGCATTGGCCTTTCTAGAAAACTGCTCTCGTGGCATGAAAATAGTATAAATCGAATTTCCCATGTCCTAGAGATGTACGCATGCTTGTAAATAATTTTTTTTTTTACACAAGCTTGTATGTACATGATAAACAGCTCCGCCACCAGATCTTCTTCTGACAAGAGGGATGCTATTTTCTTTCATAAAACGTAAATTGCATTCTTGAAATGGATTTTGGTTTCTGCCTACAACTACGCAAGGTCTGTTTCGCCACAGATACAGTATATACCGATCAGCTGGTGTTTCTCGCAAAAGCCACTCTTCTATTGCCAAATTGGTGTACGTATCGTGAATAGTGGAAATGTAACAATCTACTTTGTTTCTGACTTTAATGCTAGTGGAAAAAAAAGAATAACCATTCTTATTGCAAAGAAATAGGCACCTTTGCAAAGCTCGCATTCAAATAGCTTGTAAAAAGGAACTCCACGATGTATACATTGCCTCCACCCCAATTGCTGGTCGTTACTTCAACAATTCTGCGACTCGGACTCCAATGTGGTAACTAGCTTCAAGAGCCGTGCTTTATTTTCCTTTTATAGATAAAAAAATAATAATATCAAAAACAAAAAATATACTAGAATCCCCTTTTTCCCTTTATACCTTCAAAAGCTACGCATTCGCGGAAAAATTGTGAGAGACATCAATGCAAATATTAACAATGAAAGATCATACATCCAAGGAGAAATGAAAGCAATTGTCTGGGATATCGTCAAAAAAAAAAAAAAAAAGGACACTAAGAAAGAAGACAGAATCAATGGAGTCGAAATCCCAAGACAAGCTTTTGAGGAATTGAAAATACTCCCATGTAAAAGCGTCTAAAAAATATTTATTCGTCTTAATTTTTTAAAATCGTCTCAATTTCAAATAAAAATACTGTAATTACCAAAATTTGCTTCCTTTTTAAAGCCTTCATTTTTTTATTTGTTACCATCGAGAGGATAAATTACATGTTCTTCTACAAAGATAGACATAGCAATGACTTCAATGAAAGAGGAAAAAAAGCTTTTGACCCTACGGAAGGAATATTGTTTTAGAAGTTTAACCACAGTAGCTTGGGAAGCAATATTCAGAATCAGCTACTGAAGTGAAAGTAGTAAAACCTAAAATAAAATAAAGACAAAGATGGGTTGTCTACCTACAACAGATATAGAGAGAAACAGTCTACCAACAGTAGAGGAACAAAAGAAATTGCATATGAAATAGGAAGCAATAAAAGGACAGCTTCAATATGTTGGAAAAAGTATATAGAAATAAACTAGCTCCCTCAAAACTTGTAAGTTACTAGGTAAAAAAAAGCAAGGTCGCAGAAGAGCACTGTAAATTCGTTGTACAAATCGTAAAAGAAACCCCTCAAGCTACAGTAAGTGATAATGCTATAGAATT